>LQRL01058938.1:20164-30534 GCA_001703475.1 Hydroides elegans
AACTTTGTCCGCGACACTTTGGTATGAAGCCTCTGTCCTAGGGTTCTGAAACTTTATACAGCGACACAATATATATTGCAGATGTGCAACGTCCAAATTACGGGGGTTTGAACTTAGACAAATTTGAGATATTTTTGGATATTTGTACAGCACAGAAGGATTACGCGAATATTGTGACGCTGTGAGGACTACGTTGTGTGGACGAATATGTAAGTGTGAGAAAGACGTTGTGAGAAAAACGGTGTGAGAAAGTCGTTGAGAGAAAGACGGTGTGAGAAAGACGTTGTTAGAAAGATATTTTTTTGACCTGCTTCTTTTAATCGACAATTATTCGTGATAAAGAATGTTTTGCATAGGCTGGGGGCTTTGCATCTCTGATGCCTATATGTTTATTTTCTTACTATAATAAAAACTATTCCCAGTAGCTAAAAACGTGACTTCCAAAAAATTTTAAGGACTATGTCGGCACAACTCGGAAGATGATGTCATTTTCTTTCGATTTGCAGCTCATAGACCCTTGGCGAAATAGCGGTTGGAGTTCGGACGATGTCTCCACTTTTATGCGCAGCTATACTGATACTTGTTCAAGAATAACTGTTTTAAGGTTGGTATCTCGAGGTCCACAAATTAAAAAAAAGGACGATGACCCAAAATAAATCGGGATTTCAATGCGATTAACAAAAAATGTCTCCTTGTGATTGTTTTGAAAAAAAAGTCTAAATTTAGATAATTGATGGCTTCATTATCAAGATAGGGTACATTGATGTATCTCTATGATATTGTTCAGAGTAGGGAAAAGTCATGCCCACGCCCTTCGGGTTTTGACATTACTCTCCCCTTCCCTCTGGTCATTAACCGATTTGGTGAGGACTCTTCGGGTATTATTGCTATATCTCAGCACTTCCTTTGATCCTTTGTATATTGCGTCGTTTTGTTAATGTAGTTAATTACGTCAGATATTTTGATATAGGATAAAGATACATTTACTCAACAGTAAATAAGTGGGACAAAATCGAGGGACAAAATCAGGTCAAGTGATATTGAATCCTGTATAGAGACCTGAATAATAATTCCGCTGGATTAGCGATATGTTTTTATGTAACAATAAATGTATATATATATTTTAATATTTTCCCGTTTTCCTCTTTTTACAGAAATAATCCATCCCTCTTGAAAACATGGGAACGCTATCTAAAAACTGTGACGCCGTGCGTAATACGAATGTACCACTCTTGAAATTATATGACTTCTGGGACTATTAAAGACTCCGCCAGACGGTTTGCAGCATATCGTATTTTACTCAACTAGATCTCAAATGATACGTGCCATATGGATGAAGAAAGAATTGAGTGGTTTAATCAACGACAATGCCAAACGTTTGTTTATTGAGCATGTTAGCGTCATACTCAGTGTTCGAAGCGTTGCGCGGTCAAAAGCCCAATTATCCCAAAACTCGGTGGTACAAACCTCAAAGGTCAAGTGCCCCGTGGTACGGCGGTCAAACCCCTCTCAAACCTTTGGAGCGACCACAGCGGTTCCAGCCACTGGTTTTAAAGCCCTTACCTCACGCATGATTGAAAGGGTGTGCTTATCATTGCGCCTTTTCAGTTGCATGTCCAAAGAAGAATGAATGTTTGTAGGTTGTAAGCTGGTTGGGTTTACCACCGACCAGAATATCGTTAGGTCTTAATTGGTTAAGATGGTCTTGATATTGATTTAGGAGTTTTAGATGCATTAGGATATCAATCCGTCGTTAACTATATATGACAACTATTTCAGGCCAACATAGTTGCATAATTAGCAATATACATATGGATCTCCTATAACATATAGTATTCCCCACGTCTTGAACTTGGCTTTACTGAGCTTTACACAGTACAATAAAATACCTCAGATAACACAATAACTCCTGATTAACTACGTGCTATTTTCCACTTTTTGTTCCTTACCTTTTGCTATCAAATGGAATGTCTCCTGAATTATAATCTTTCAATTTTACTCCTGATGTTTGTGCTATATTTATGAGTAAATGTGCGCACTATTTTACCTTTACTCGAAATTATATTGCCTAGAAGTAGTTGAATTACGTTCTCTTGTATTGTATATAATAGCATTATCATGTACAATAAGTTTGCAATAGGTTTGCAATAAGTAAATATAATTGTCGTGCTCTTGTTATTTATTCTATAGAAATATAGACCCAGTTCGTAATAAATTCTAAATTGATATAAAACTTGAAATATGTGTTTAACATTGCTAGACACTTCTAAATAAATTGAATGTAGTAAACAGTTCCGTGCAGTATTATAATGTACCGATTCATGCAATGTTCCTTGATAAACTTGTAAAACATAAGATGTTATGTTTTACAAGTTTGAATAAAATAGAAGAACTTGCATTTGTTTTAGTGATCTGTTAGTTGTTGAACCTGACGTCATAATAATGTTATCATATATATCACTATTTGGAAATTTATATTGCATTCATGAATTTAGGTTACCCCCAAGCCTTTTAGTAACAGAAAGTTATTTAAGTCAATCGAAATTATTCTCAAGGAAGAAAAATGCGTATTCAGATACAATATGTTTGTCAATAAGATTCATTTTGTGAACTAGGTGATATCGATAAACAGCGCCAAATTACGCACAAAACGCACTCTTTGTTGAACATGCGTATATATATATAATGATATTGTGTCCTAAATTTAGAGCAGAATTTACATTCAAGCTGTTGTCTCAACCAATAAATGATTCTATGAACAGCATTAAACAGAATAATTTTACATGTTACGTAACTTTACAAATTAGTAAAAGAAATAGAAATAATCAAATTGTAGATTCCAAATGGAATACATTACACGAGTATATTGTCGTCATTACTATAACGCCATCTATCGACTTCATTTTGAATAAAAAGCATATATTAGAACATTCCAAAACCTTTTCCACTGTGCCACTGAAAGTCATCTTTTGAGTAAATCGTTGAGATCATACTCAACAAATATAAAGTGACTGCAACATTGATACGTACTTGACTGAATCATTGAACAGACTCCCTGAGTGGGAACTTATTGAATGTATTCTGTTTTATAAAGAACCTAAAGAAAATAACTGTATTCCGTCTTTTAATTGAATGTTGCATTATACATTCTGAATGGGAACATAATGAACACATATGGAAAATTTGTGACACCTTCGGGTCACATTGTATCTCAGTTGAGGTAGCACTACCCATAAAACTGGTTCACCTGACAGTTCGTGATTATCGGGCAAACTTCTATCTAACAATTTGTTTAATTGAATACATCCTATTGCATATTTTGTTTTATTGAATAGCGCCCCTTTGCATATTTTGTTGTTTAAATATCCCTTTTGTTTATTTCCATTTGTAATAATTATAAATTAGTTTTATATTCTATGTATTTTACATAGGTCAGCCCCTGAGCAAACATTGTTTTTCCTTTAGTTGAAAATGTAGGAGATATTTTGGGTCATGCTGCACAGTAGAAACCACCTGTTTGGAAATTTCCACGTAAAAAGAAGGAACAGGTGGTGATTAAAAAATACATGCTCATACAGAAAATGTCATATATTCGAGTATTAAAATTTGTTTTGCATAAACAATAATTTCTTTGCTCAATCAAATAAGTGCATGTGTGGATGTCAATTATGTAATACAAAACACTTGACCTTACAATTATATATTGTCAAACTGTGTGTTTTCTTATGTCTGCAATAGCTTGTACATTTTCGTTTCCTGGCAATGACAAATTCAACAAGATCTATTGTTTATTCTTTAATGCGAACATGTTCATTTTCAGCCATCTTGATCGTTAAATGAGCTATCATACGATCGTTTCTTTTTTCCCAAACGGTTCCTGATATTTTTTTACCAGCTAAAAGGCCCCAAGAGGTGACGTTTTTAAAATGGAAAAGTGTGTTTGTGTAGGGAATGGGCTTCTCTAGTATATTGCAGATCTATTACGACCACCATAACTCAAAAAGTAATTAAAAAATTATTCATGTACTAATCCTATGATATTCTTTTATTACTTTAGTTGTAATATTTATTTTATAATTGCACTTGCTTAATGACCATACCCATGTTTTCGCATTACTTTTTCTAGCAGATCGCCCTAAGATATTGAGGGGGACAAAAAACCCAACGTTTGTCGGATTGATTTTCTTAATTGCCTTACATTGATTTGTTGACAGAGTAGTAAATAAAAGTCATCTGCAACAGGGGGCTTGGCCTGTCTTATTACAGAACACTTAATGCCAGAGAAACTCATCTTTATTGAAAGACTGGAGTTGTATTGACTCACATTACTTAAGGGTTGTTTGACGAGGATTCTGAGTACAAATGTAAGAGCAATTTTATTCCTTCTCCTTTTGTACATAGTCAGTGGGTACAAGGGGCGGATTTATTTGTAGAGACGCCGCAAAGAGACATTGGAATAAATCAACTTGCCAGAGCAACGACTCAGTTTCATAAGTGTCGTTTTTAAGGACAGTGAGTCGGCTTCCTCGATGCAGCAACTTGCTTTGCGCCAGTCAGTTTCAAACAATCCTGTACACAATCTGTCAGGCCCAAATTTACATATTTCATACCAAAAGGCCGGTTTTTATAAGGGTCACATTTAGAAGGGTCATTTAGAGTTATTGAGCTTGGGCAATACTTTCGGACAAATGTCTTGTTGAACAACTTGGGTGATGTCATCCCCCATTCTCCATTTATTCCGAAACACGGAGAAAAAAAATAAAGAGAAATAGTTGACCTTTATTTAGCGCCACACCAGGATGCAGAAAAGGGACCGAGGGCCTATCAAAGTAAACAATTATACCTTCTTCACTGTTTGTCCACCATCATGCTTCAGGGGTTCTTATCAAAATCCTAATCATTCCGACTTATCCGTTGAGAAATAAAGAGTCCCAATTTTCATGTAATTTCTTGGCCAAACTCTGGTGAATCATTGTGGGAAATTAAGGGTGTATTTCCAGTCCACCAGGCGTACACTTAATAACATTTTCTTATTCGCTATGACCTCTGTCTTGTTATGTATTTAAATGAGCAATATAACAGTGACTATTTTCTTTGGTGATACTGGAGGTATTAACGCAATAAAACCATAGGGCAAATCATTCGCTAAGAAACAAGTAGACTGCACAATTGAGACTCCAGGACTTTCAGGGACCGTCTATAAGCATAGAAAAAAAACGGAACACAAGTGAACAATTATTTATTTTGAGGCCGCCGAGAGCGTCGATCTGACCGAACTGATGAAATAACGCCATGAACTAACGTATGGTCATAACAACAAGTTAAAAATGGCAAAGATGCAGCATCTATTTAATAAATCATAACTTTATATATAAATTTAAGCTTAATGTTCAGCAAGTACTTTAAGCTAAACACATGTGGAATTTGTAACCAATCTACTATTTTAGATAAATTTCCAATATTAGGACATGGCTGCACGGGACGCTTAACGACAAAAACGCTTGGAGCTCGTGGCGTTTTCTTAATCTTTTCAGAAGATTTTAATGGGCTTCATTTAGTTTTCAATGAAAATTCATTTAGGTGTTCTACGGTATGGAGGTTAGGTGTGGCCAGGCCCTTACTGTGTTTTTTCTTCATCTTATTCCCTGTGAGCATTAACACATTTTCGGCATTGGGGAGTAAGTTGATTGTATGCGCGTCTATGCAGACATGTATAGACGATTTGTAATTCAATATATTGGTAATAACGATTCAGAAATGCATTTTGTAACAGATGCATATTTATGATATAAAGCATTGTTTGACATTAGAACGAACATGCAGCAGGCGCACCCCGAATCCCAAACGCACTGGGGATAATGTTATTTATGTAAAATTTATTGCTTTTGTGAATTTCATCGCACTTAAGAACGAGTAAAAAGATGCAAAAGAAAAGTTGTATGTCTTGAAAAAAAGGTTGATGCAAAGGTTGGGTATGCTTTAGAATTGCCCAAGGACTTTCATGGATCGAAGATGTATATTTAAAAAAGAGAGTTTATTGCATCTCAGGAGTATGTTAAGTGATGATTTTAGGGCGACAACAAAAAGGAACATTGAGCCTCGAGAATGAGTTAATCAAATTATTTTGTGTAACTCCTTATTTTTGCACCATAGTTAAGAATTATTTAATTATCGTGAATTTAACTGTTTTAAATAAGCATGCGCGGATCCGAAAAATGTGGGACTATGTTGAACATTGAACTTTTGAACTTTGTGTTATGTGGGACTGGATATATTGTACGCTTTTTTTAGATATTCACCCTTAAACGCTTTAGTTTGTCAGTGTTTTCCATACGGAAAACTCGAAACGCTCCTTGCTTAAATAAGCGCAACGAGCGTTGTGACGTATGTTACGTCCTCAAATGCTTCCAATGTGGCCAGGTCCCAATCCGAAAACTGTCGGCTGGAAAACAAATGGACCACATTGCCGACGTTCAAATATTAATGAATTGAAACGTTTTTTTTCCATAAATCATTTTGCCCGGATTTATCATATCTTCAACTACATGATTTCATTAAATTCGTACATCAAACTTTCCAAATGGCGGAAACTGTATCGCCATTTTTATATTTCTCGCATATCCACGTTCTCTCTGGCACTTAGTGACATCGAGTCACTCTCATGGTACAATTACACATAATCGCTCAAAATTCTCTCGTCTCATTCGTTTCAAATTACTTTTCTAAAATTGCCCGCATCCTTTGTTGCTGAGAAAGGCAGGCTAGATTGTGGAGGGGGGGACCTAGTAGATTTCAGTCGCAAACGAGATAATGACACTTGATTTCCTGCTCGTTTAAAACAACTGCAGAGGCAATGCCTTCAATTAATTGTCTTTTACAACTGTGGAAAGTAAGGAGGTGTTAACCATTTGTTAGGCATGGATTTAAGAAGTTAAAATAGATATTTAGCTTGCAACTAAAAATATGCATGTGCATGGGGTGTGAACGGTGACGTAGACACATAAAATGCATACAGAGCAATTTTGTTCAAAAAGATATTTTAGCCGTGTCAACCTTAACTACAAATGCAGCCACCATGTCGTAGGTCAATACATGTTGTAGCGAAAATGGATGTCTGTTGACGATATTCCTTTTTGTTTTTGTTTTTTTTTTTGTATAATAAATTATGAAAATCTAAATTGCACCGATTATTTAATCCGACATTTAATAATAACAATTTGTTTGATGGAAGACCAAAATGACAACCATTCCCCCTTAAAATCCACCAGTGCGCTAGCGCTAGCGGAAACTTGAGTATGGGGGATGAAGGTCTTTCAGATACGGGGGAGGTGGTAAAACTGAAGGTGGCTACTTAATTTTCTCATACTCAACTTGTCAGTTTCCCGTCATTTTAGATGAGCTATTTTCTTCTCGATATTTCATGTACTAGGCCAATTTTACGGACGACAGGCATTACTTGTAATTTTAGGATTTTATGCTCATTTTTTTTCAACTGGTGAATCGATGACATTTAATTTGTCAAGCGTCTAACATGTTAATAACATAAATGGTTGAGATATGTCAGAAAGATAAATTGTCTTCAGATACATTAAAGGCGAAAACAGTAAGCAATATTTCTTCTTCTGCAACAAAATACATATATATTATTTGTTTACAACGTTTTTTTAAAAGTCATTTAGTATTGGACTGCAAACTAAATCAGATCAAGAACTCGGTCAAACAAAACTAATTATAACATTGGCCAGGATCCTCGCCTGCGCCTTGAAGCTATCTTACTTTTTGAATTAGAATCTAATGGACTGACTTAGTAATTTATCTTATATAAGGTCCACCTAACATTTACAGTTGGTAAACTGATCTGGCACAATCGTCTTCAATCTTGTCACAAGCAAAAGAATCAATTGCAATAAAACATTCAATGCGCTTAAATCCTCTGCGACATGTGCCTTAATGTTTTTATACTGCTTCGCCAAAAAACCCTGATGATTCCATTGAAAGTATTTACTTAAGTGGCATAAGTGTGTTTTCGGTTGATTTCAATTTCTTTATCCGTGCTTCCAATACCCTTAATGCGGTGTAGCTACAGAAGCGATTAAACAAGGCATGTGTCCCTCTGTAACCGATTTACCAGTCAGATGGCCTCCAGGCAGGCTCTACCCCAAGTGGACAGGGAGCAATGCAAGGGGAGGGGTTGAGTTATAAGGGTCGGTACATTATGACGTAGATGATGATGGTGCGGGTAAGACGGAGAAACAATTTGAACGCACTGGGCTATGACGTATCACGGCACGACGCGTCCTCCTGAGGCCATAATCACGCATTGTAGGTCGAAAACATGGCACCATCATTGCGCAATTATTTCTAACCCACGTTAACGCTGTCTTCTATGTGCGGTCGCCTTTGCATTATTTTCACCTATATCGCCACCCCTTTATAACGGTTTTGCTTACCCCGACGCAGGCTCAATCCGTCTTTCTGGACCTTGTTCAAGTTCCATCACAAGAGAACCAACCCACTGTTTCCTTGCCCTTTTATAAATATGCTTATAATTCAAGCACATTTTAGAAAAAAGAGGTTCCTGTCTATTGAGCTGCCTTTAGCTCCTTTTACAATTTGACTCACTTCAACCATGCTTCAATTCTCACCTGGCTGGTTTCTCTAAAGGAGCCAACAAAGATGCAAAAGGGTATAGGACCGCTTTGAAAATGTCTGAACCCTGAATCTTAGTGCGAAAGCAGTCACTCTCAAATGCCTTTAATGGTTTTCGGTAGTGCCACTTATGCCTGATTTTGTTCAGGTTGTGAACACAAAATACAATGGGCGAATCATACGCGATTAAATATCTATAAGGTAGTACGCCTCAAGTTATAATTGGACAATCGATAAGTCTTAAAGCGATACCAATGCAACTCTAATGGTCTTCAACAAAAACAGAACGGATGAAACACAAGGGAGGACGCCATGTAGGCCTTTAAGGAATCCATACAGAAAACACTCCCTCTATTGAACCCCTGTCACTTAGATATGTGCGGGGAAATTCTGACTGTCATCAAAAGAACAAGTCGACTACAACTGACGTTTGTCACCCATCTAAGATTTATGTACCTTACATTTGCCAGCTTCCTTTCAACAAAGACGTAACAGTGAAACGGAATCAATGGCCTTAAAGGTAGACGGGTAAGAATCGATGCTATTTGTCAGCGCTTTCTGAAGGTGAAGCATTTGTAGCAAAGTCTCCGGTCCATTTGTCCATTTCCGGTTGCTTGTCTAACGCGGTAAGATCCTCTGCCCTGGCGACTTTTGTCTTCGGGCCATACGAGCGCAGGACTATGGATCTTTGAGAGGAATCCACTTAATGGCCGCTGTGGCATTTCTGAGGTGCTTTTAGAATAAATCTTTACGTACATCCGTGTGTTTAGGAACGATGCCTGAAAAAGAAGCTTACTCGATAGCGGTGGTTGTAAATGATTTGAGCTTAAATTATTAAAAAGTTAGGATTTCAGTTGACGGGACTCTATGAAATTATAGATAATTAAACAAGCAATTAACCAATGAGGAGATACACATTAAAAAAAACACCATTAAAATCAATATCGCATTCGAATGCGTTGCAACTCATTCCTCTAATCACTTTTTTGGCAGGCTGATCCCTCTAAAAATCATCCTCCATATTTAAGACAACCAAGCCTAAACTGTTTTTATAGACTGCCAACTTGGGCCAAAGGTAAAGTGGACATAAACTAACGTGTTCAAAAAAAATAACGCTCTGGTGGGTGTTTGGGTCTATAACTTTTTAATGTGTTGACCTTTTAAAATAAAATGTTCACATAATCAACTTCAATCAATTTTCATTCAGAAAATGTAATTATCTTGATATTTACCATCACACCAACATCACAATATAACGATATTCGATGAAGGGTGACAAAAACAAATTCACATCAGGCCCCTATTGCATTAAATACGCGATTTTGAAATCGCAAGTTGGTTGCGATTTTCATGGTTTTCATCGTTGTTTTTTTTTTCAAGGAAATAATCAAATCGCTCTTGGCGTTTTCAAGTAAATAATAAAGTGAAAATTGCAACTAGCGAGTCTTAATCTGTATGTTTGGTATAGCCCGTCGGTACATTGAGTTAAGGCAAAGGTAAGGTTGGTTGATCAACTTAGGTAAATCGATTGATATTTCGTCAAATAGCATATCACGTTTATTTCCCTTTTTTATTACAATTTTGGTACAATTTTCATTAAATGAAGGGGCCCTACCATATAAATCGTTGAGAGAACTTAGACGGGACAAAGTCATTTGTTTGATACACATAACGATTCTTTGGGGAAAGCTTATCGACATTTTGAGGGGAATAAAACTTGC
>LQRL01058939.1:10766-26176 GCA_001703475.1 Hydroides elegans
CCAACTTGTTGTAGAGACGACAAAATGACAAACACAGAAAAAAACGGGGAGGGGTGGGGTGAGGAGAAATGGGGATGGGGACGCTTAGTGGCATTGACCTCTGAAAATATAATTTAAGGCTGCGTTCACGCGAAATTAAATTTCGACAATAATACGAAAAAGTCCACTTCTTGCGTGAACAGAAGGGATCAATTGCTAAGTTTTTATACAAAACTGGCTTTTGTGCTTAAGGGTTTTGAACTTTTATTTCTGGGCTTTTTTGTTTTCGTGAACGCGGCCTTACGTTCTATCATTGGTAGAACAATCTTGATTTCAGTTTAAGACTACGTTTGTTTGATTCATGGCATTTTCTCTTTTGTTCATCGCATCCAGGCTCGTTAAACTATTTGATTGTTTTAACGCATTCCGTTAACGTAACATTGTAACGCAACATGGACGTAAATAGCCCCAGGAGGGCTCGTTAAACTTGCTACGTTCTGTACTTATTAAGATTGCGTTTGAAATCTAATTATCAATAATTATTGACTATACATTTTAATTGTATAAAGCGCCTTGTATAACAGAAGTGACTCAAACGTGTGTAATTCTCTTCGGGGAAAGATAGCGCATATCTTTTATTGGACCCTTTCAAGCTGGCTGTCTAAGTTTCAGTTCCAACGTACATGTAAATGCCTGGGAAAACCTGAATCGAGACATTAGGGATGGCATGCCCGCTAAATGACGTTTCAGAGGTTTCCCCGATCACATGACGTGAAGAAAGGATTCCCTAGCCTACGCATTTAATTTCCCAACGCGTCCTTAATTACCCATTCGATCTTGCGGCAAGTAGTAATTTATTGCCCTCACTACAGTCGTCTTCTTTAGTTGGTAGGCATTGTCAGGGGGGATGACTATTGCATAAATCCATTACTGTAATTCAGATTGGTAATTGCTGGCCATATGCACTTAGTGATGTCACTAAGATAATTATTGATTCAAGGAAAACATGATTTAGATTGAGATCGCTTTCGGAATAAGGAGGAGGAAAGGGATGGTCAACGATGGAAGCAAGAAGGTAAAAAAGAGCCGAATAAAGTCATATGTGACGGTCGAACTTTTGAACATGCACTAAGGTATTTTAGTTTTCAATACTAAAATTATATGTTTTTTATCATTTGCAAAAACAAAATCTTTTCAAATACTTTTATTCCCAGTTTTACATCACATCTTCCCTACTGAAGCAGTCAAACAATGACTGCCTTGACAACATACCCCTTTCTCCCATCCATTTCTCCAGTCACACCAAACCCAATCTGACTTTTCTCCTTATCAACGCATTGTGGATGATGCTTGAATTATACGAGGAACCTCTAGCGAGTAGACTCACGTCTATTGGAGCATGCCTCAACGACTATGCTAATGTCCACGCCAAGATCTTGGCAAATAACAAGACGCAGTTTGCTCAAAGACAGAGCAAACTTCTTCTCATCTGCTTCAGCTAGAACGACTTGAATATATTAACGGCTTTTCTATGAGAAACCAGCCATATGCGGGCCGCTCACAAGAATTGCATGGGCTGCAGTAGAGAATTGGTTGTATCTCCTGCATTTTATTGCTTTTCTTAAGAAATGCTCTCTTTTTGCTAACTAAGATTGGCTAGCTTTCTTAGGCATGTCTAAGGAGCAAGACTTAATGGAGCCTTATTTGGACAGCGATACATTCGCTATTAGCGTAAATGATTTTGCTATAATTCTGTCTCATTATGATCTCTACTATGGATGCAAAATATAGAAAATAATTAATACATGTATTATTAGGTAACAGTCAACTCTAGAAAGAAACGATTCTAATGCACCCCTGGCAATCAATCGCCGGTCTACGAAGAGCGTGGGAGTCTACTACAAGATGGTCACCGGTCTACTGACAAATGCTAACCGATCTTGCAACAAAACTACACCAAAAGCAAGGGGTGTGCAAATAAAACATGTTTTTTGATGCTGTTATTTATTATATGATATTTTCTAACATTTTGCATTCGGCTCTAAGGTTTTAAATCTTTACTTTGCACTAGTCATTTTAAAGATACAATGAACAGTTTCTAAGATTATAAAGAAAAACCTCGACCCTCCCGCCGTAATATGACATGGGCTCGGTGATTTTTCGTAGATATTACTTTAATAAAAGTATATTTCATACATGTGTTTCATATCATTCTATTCAGAAAACAATAAACTTCATGTCGAAAAGCAACACAAACAAATTATCTTATCAAATAACGCATTTTTATTGGGAAAACCTTTGCCTGGGCATGGTTAAAAAGGCGTGTCGATCTACAACATGATGGTTGGCGATCTTGCAACATCATTTTGAATTAGGTAAGGAGGTCTTCTAACAAGATCGGAGCAAATGCTAGGAACTCTACTACATTCAAGACAACCACAAGAGATATGATATCGGGTGCTGAAATCAAAGCAATTTTAGGGATGCACCTTTGCGGTCGCATGGTCACAAATGTGACCGTCGTTTCTCCGACCCGAGTACAGTTTTAGACCGCACTAATGTAAATGTAAATGTCGATTCGATGGAAATCCACACTGTGCTTAAGGTATTTAAGTGGTATATAAGTGATTACGCTCACATCTGAGATGTTATTTGTAATTTGAAATATCGCACGCGAATGTCATTTTGCCCACGCCTGTGTCATGTAAGATTGAGGTACCCCTATATATATTTTATTATCGTTGTCACATTTTGCCACAAGCAAACGATAAACATCACAATTGTCTTTAGAAAGACGGGTTGGAAATACTCGCTGACCACATTATAGGTAACGATATGTGTAAGGTGGTAGGGTTAACGCCCAAAATGTCTCCGTCCAAAAAAAATCCGGCCATAATGTCTCCAAAAGGGACAGCATTTGCCAAAACGTCTCCAGCCAAAAGGTTTACCGCCATAAAGTGTCCAGATTTAAAGATAATTAAATAAACCACTTAGTTTTAAAAATTTAGTCTGGTGTTTTACCGTAGAATTATATCTTTGTAATAACCCGAAATTATTTTGCCCAAGACTAATATTTTAGAACAATTATGACAAGAAACGTTATGGCCGGAAACCTTTTGGCTATAAACTGTTTCCCACATGGTGCCACTTTTGGGGACTTAATGGCTTGAAACTATTTGGCCGGAGACTTTTTGACCCGGATTCGTGTAAGGTACACTATTTATTGCTATACAATCATACCCCCGTAATGAAAATGTATGTGTATTTGGTAATATGATTAAGAATTGGTTCTAATACGGTGGACAGTGAAGACAAATGACAGGGTTAGAAATATGATAAAATAAAACAAAAAGCGATTAGTAAAATATCCCCTATACATTCCATGTGTTTCGAATGAACGAGATCGGTGATCAAAGCATACAATGTCGTAGACCTCATTTTGATCCTAGCCATTAATGATCATTAATGTAGTAGACCGTTTAGCTATCAACCCTCTGAAAATAAATGGTATGAAGTATGTTTTTAAAGGGTAAAACGACATAATCCGGATAATTAGGTATCCAAATAGTTAAAACAATATATATTCTTATTGAGTTGATACTTTTCGGTGCAAAACAATGTATTCTTTACCATAATATGCCAAAAACTCATCGTCAGGTGGTGGAAATATCGAGACAAGCACCTAGTTTTTCCTTATAATCTTTCAAAGGGAACAGCCCTTTCAAACATTTTTATGATTGGGACAAAGGTGTGTAAGTGGATCACCGAATGCAAAATAAAAAGTTCATGAAATATTTTTAAAACGTCAATTGAAAAGCATTTTATAAACATATTCATGTTTTGTGCACGGTAGACCGGTGACCATCTTGTAGTAGACTCCCACGCCCTTCGTAGACCGGCGATTGATTGCCAGGGGTGTAATGTGTGATTTTGCAAAAGATGATAGAAATACGACATTTTCTAAGAAAATCCATGTACAATCACCGTTAAAGTTGATGCGTCACATGCCATTTTTCTTTTGTCGGAATTATTTTGTCTTAACATTATGCCGAACTATAGCACCAATTAAATTCTAATTTGCTGCGCACAATCGACGTCAGTTTCTTTTGAAGCGTTACCTGAACGTTTCCCAAAGGGAGTGTGTCTGTTTGACGTGTAATGTCATCATAAACTTGCATAATCGTATCTATTAAGTTCATGATTATGTATGTTCTTAAGCAAAACTAAATGAATGGTTGTAGGGATTACTTATTACATTTCCCATATGATCCGCTTCTCAAAATGCACCATGAATTAAAAGTAAAACGTGATGCTCTTAGCCGCAACACGCTAAAAGGCATAATCCTTATGCTATTCGATGTGGATTAGTTAAATTCAAACCTTGAAATAATTTCTTAACATTGTCAAAAAGAAGTTCAAGCTCACGGTATCCTACCATTATATGCAAACAATGCAATTGTAATCATTGGATTATAACTGATAAACAAATGAAAACGCTATTAACCCCACGGATGCTCAGTTGTCACACGATCCCAGTGTCAAGTAATCAAGTCCGTTACAATGTGTCCATTTTTGGGAAAAGGTTAACTGCCGCGCTTTCGCATTGCTGTCACCCATCTAAGCTGCTTAATTAAGCAAAGAAAGCAGGTCCACCCGGCAAGTGGCAGTGCCCGCGGGCAACAAATAGGAATCAAATAGTCCGGGTGGGGGTAGGAGGTGGGGTGGTTAAAAGAGCAATGTCTAAAACTGAGCAGGGTCAACCCCCACCCCTTTTTCCTTTTTGCTAGCCACAAGACATTATGGCTTGTGATGCTGGTGGGTGCTCTTTACGGTCATCTTCCAGCAACTGCCGAAACGAAAGTTGTCCAGTGGTACCTGATGTGAAGGTGTCGAGGCATGTCGCATATCATTTTAAGGATATATTTATCATAGCATCTGATACTTGTTTTTCATTTTACGATGTTTTGCGGTCATGAGTAGATCCTCTTTTGAATTATCGAAATATGATCGCACATAAAATTATGTTGCCAAAAAGATATTGAAATGGAGAAGAAAAATAATATTAGGCATCTATCGCCATAGAGCTCTACATGCATAATCCTGTTTTTAAGGTAATATTTAACACAAAACCTTAAACTGGGAGATTTGCTATTATAATAATACACTAATTTTAGGAATATGATATTTGAGTTCTCCTGTTTTTCTGAGGGGAAAGGGGTGATTGCTCTTTAAATCATCTTCGGTCTGTCTATGCAGTCTTCTGCCCGCTGGCGACGTCTCCTCTTTTAGAAGTAGAGTCACGCTCAAATCGCAATAAACCGTCTATAAACGTGCAACCCCATATATAATAGACGGTGTCGTAACGTCAAACAAAGGTTGTTTAGGACGGTTTCCGAACTATGTGTATCAAAGCGACATGGTTGGACAGTCGTTGCACCGACGGTTACATGCATACGTATGTTCCATGTTTACCTAACGTCCATACCTGTGATGTCAATGAACTCTTAACTGTATCATAACAATTCAACGTTTTTGAATATAGAACAGGACTTTTACGTCGAGGTCAGAGTCACGACGTTAGGGAACATCCATGCAAAACATAAAAAGGGAAGGTGTGTTGGTGAGAAGAAGTTAAATACCTAATTCACAAAAGTTATTTCTAACAAGACATATGACTTGAATGCGACGATGAAATATTGATAATTGTAACATATTCTTTTCATTATAACATCACGTTTTTTATGCGTTTTGCGATTCAATCAACCGTGAGCCTCTGCTGAATCCATACAAATTGTCCCAAAAAGAGCCACGTTAACATCTTATGGAAGACCCCTTAACCCTTCTCAATTTTGGTGGTGGAATTATAAAAAGGCCAGTGGGGACGACAGTTGGACATAATACCCAGAGCGCCCCTCCCTGATGAATGGCCGCCCGTCCCATCAAATACAGTCCGCTTCTTTACACAACAGTTTTACAGTAATTTCCTTGAGGACATGCCAATGAAAACAGGAGCGAGCTCTCACAATTATTTTAGCTGATGGATGTATCTCTGTGGATTGTTTGTTCTAGACCCTCATGCGGGCAGTCTTATGTACAAGGGACTTGTTCCGGCTGAGTACAACCATCAATTTCTTGGCGGTCTCTTGATAGTGTGGGCCTTTTCGTCTCCTTCTCTAACAAGTCAAGGATAACTGTGTCTCGCAATTGGAGATGTCATTTAGGAACTCAAGCTAAGATATATTGTGGTCTTACATCATTTGAGTTTTTCCTTTATGCCTGTTTGGATATCAAATACTTCAACCATTCTCTAATGCTCCTGACAACACAGTGAAACCCATTTCTAGCATAAATGTCGGTAGCAAATTCTTTCGTTTTAGCAGTTTCGTAGACGCGTTTGCGTTTACCACTATCGTTTAGCCATTTAGACGTTGATGCATTTTGTTGTGCATTCTTTATCAGCAAATGCATCGTTTAACCGTTTAGGCGTTAAGCCGTTTAAGTGTTTAGTCGTTTAGCCCTATGGATAGTTTCGCTTACGCATTTGAGTTGTATCCTTTTGACGTTTTAGTTGTTAGGTTAGTAATGGTTTTAACTGTATATCGATGTTATCTAATTTCAAAATGGACAATGTTAGGTAAATTAAAATTATTTAATCAAGCCTAATCTTGAGAACCACTTAATGACTGATTAACAAACTAGTTACCAATAATATTTCTAGACAAAACTTATTAGTTCACCATCGCGCACATTAGAATTTAGTTCTGTTCGTCCGTCTGTCCATCACGGGCAGAAATATTCGTATATAAAATAGTTTTGATGTTTTTTTATGTCTCATACGTTTGAATGGGTTTTCCGTCGGGTCCTCTGTCTATCAACACTGGTATAAATTTGGTATAGAAGATGTTTTGGCCATATCTCAATAGATTTCTAGCTTCCATTACATATAAAAAGACCAGAACACGGGCAAATGCTTCCCCGGCAGAAAGGCTTCGCATCTTTGCAATCTAGGCAAAACCAACATCCCCTCACCAGCGATAATCCCCTTTTTTAGAGGTGCTTTGATATTGGTAAATTATATATAATGGGTATAGAATATAAAAGAGCGACAACATATACAAGCTTGTAGTTATGCTTGTCGCATAGATATAATCAAGATGAAACACACTATTTCAAACATTTTTTTTCATAAAACCTTTATTTGTATATAATGTTAACATAAACTGTGTGGCATATATAATGGTAATCCAAATAGAATAAAGATCGATCAATATATAATGCTTATATAACAGCAATACTAAATGGATTCAATTTTCCTAGAGCACACTTATCTGCAATCTTTTTCTTTCATATATTTAAATATAATTCAATTAGATTTTCTTCATAACTTCGAAATTGGCAGAATATACATAGCTGATTTTTTATCAATTTTAAAAATAGATTGAGTGAGGAAATAGAGGCATATATATTTAAACATCAAGTTTAGATTGCCTTCAAAGCAAGTGAACTGAGGTGCTGGATACGACGATTATTGATTATGTGTTATAGTGCTTATACATAGCGAGCCTTGGTCGATGGGATAAATGACGTATTCAGTATGGATACCTGACCCCTTAAAGGGTGTGTCTAAACGAGCCAATCAGGGGCCAGGGGCTCTTCTTAATAGGTTCAGCAAGGCGAAAAACATTGTGATTTTGAGAGAGTGTCTTACAAATAAATATAATGTAAATATCCACGTTTGATAGCTATTTTATGTTTATATATGCATATTAGGATGTTTTATGATTTTTAAAATATAGAAAATCAATGCACGGAAAATTTTATTTTTACCGTATGATTGCAATACCTGCATATTTTCATAAACGAAAATATTGCAGATAACTAAATCATCAATCATCTACAGTGGTGACAAATATGAAACAGTCAACCTCAAACACAATCATATTTTCAATCGGTACAAACAGTATATACAAATCAGCACAGGCGCACATTGTGAACCAATCTTAATCACTGAGCGTTTTCTGGCTGGTAGCACGGGTGAGAAAAAGACACTAGGTATAGGCTCTGTTGCCCATGGACACCCGAATGCTATTCATCTGTTGGAAAAGACGCAATCCATTCTTAGAAGTTTCGTCTATGAGCCAATGGTTTGCATGGCACAGTTGTCGTAAGCCGCAGCTGCGGTAGCTGCAGCAGCAGGTTCCCATGGTAAAAGCGCCACGTCGGTTTCGGCGAATGGGCCATGCAATCTTTGTAACGATCATTGAAATGATATGTGACGACGCAGTAATGCAAGCGTCAACATTTATAAATACTGAAATGGTGACGTTGAAATATGTTTTATAACAATGGTAATGCGTCAAGCAAATGAATAAATTATAAAATTGCGAAAACAAACTTGGATTCAGATGAAGAATATATTGCGCTTCTATCACATATCTGCATATTTTTATCCATCGTAGAAGGAAAAGAAAATTCAAAACGAAACAAAATAAGGGGAAATGGTGGATTAAACATCGGTTGGCAAACCCGAATGAGCTATGCACATATAATACATTCATCAAGGAAATGAAAGACGAAGACTACGATTCTTTAATGATTTTTTTCGCATGTGCTCGAATTTATTCGAGGAATTAGAAACCATTCTAGATGAGAGCATCAAAAAGAAAGACCCGTCATTTCGTAACAACATCTCAACTTGAAAAAGACTAGCGATTGCGTTGCGATTTTTGGCTTCAGGTAAAATATGTTTTACTCTAAAAAATACATAAAGTTAAACTATTTTTTTTAGAATAAACGTTTATTTAAAGATTAAAGGGCTGCTGTAAATGATGATAAGTTATGTTTTTCACACTTAATCCCACGGCTTTTTTACTTTACGATTTAAAGTCGGATGAGCATTTTTATAACACCCGACGTCGACGCCACGTCGTCAAACTGTTCTTCAAATTTTTGACGTAAAATAAGACGTGAACACTTTAATGTGGGGGCATATGACGTTAGCTGAATGGTTAGATTAATATATTTTTATACATATAAATTTCTTGTGTTAATTAGAGACAGTTCTGCAGAAAACATATTTAAAGGTAGCAAACAATTTCTTTACGTAAAAAAGCACAATATAAAATTTCAAATGACTTAACTGACGTGTCCATTCTTTTTACAAAGTAACAAGTTATAAAAATGAACTGCACATTTTAAAGGTTGCCGAATTTAATCAAACTAGAGTTGAACATACATGTTACTCTGGTCGCAAGAAACTATATTGGTTGCATGGGATTGACCCCATGCCTATTGAGGGGTGTTTGAACGTACATTCCTTGCGATTAACCATTACTGAATTCATTATTGTCGCTTTTTATATGTCGAGATAGAGAGCAACTGGCGGGTATCGGATGGTGGCGTATTGAAAAGGTGTACATTGTATGGTGCACTCGAAAAAACAATGTTGCCTGTGTCCCGCCAGCCCAACCGTAACCAGGAAAGTATGTTAAGACGTTAAGATTTTTTATCTTTGCAGCTGAGGCATTTGCCCTGAAAGAATACTTTCTCAAACCATATCCACATCGCTCTTAAGCACAAGTAGAGAGGATCTACAACTACCGTATATCGCGAGTCCGTAGGGTAGTAGCAAATCTGTATCCAAGCAAACAGGTTTCGAGTTTTCCGCTCCCCTATTAAATTAGAACCATCAAATGTTGATAAAATCGTGCTGGTGAGAAATTAGGCTCATCCTAAAAGGACCAAGTCGACCGGGAAATCGACGAAAACCGCGAAATTGTCCCGTGTACATGGTATTTTAATGCAACGATGGAAGGATTATCATTAGCCGCCCCAGGCAATGGAGTAAAACGAGCAAAGGGGCTTAGAGAGCATGTTTGTGTTTATGTGAGCTCAGAAGCAGGTTCTGTACCATGGCAAGGTCAAAATATTAAGAATCATTGAAGTAAACTAATTGTTGGCAAAACGTTAAAAAACTCAAATACACCGTAGTTGAATCGGTGTGTTTTTGTAGTGTGTGTTTTTGTAGAGGTATTTAAGCTATTTCAAGTTAAGATATTGTAGGATTAATGTAATCTTTATGACATTGATCTCAAGTTAAGCTATTGTTCACGAAATGTAAGGTTAATAGAATCTTACCAGTTGGATTCTGAAGCCTTTTTCTCCAGATGGGGGATAAAAAATGAACAGTTCTGTTGTAGCCATGTCTGGGGTTACGACTTTTGCAGCGCTTCCCTTTGGCTCAGGTTTTCCAATGCGATTATAAAGCGCTCGGATATATCTCATTTGTGTTTCGACTTCTGTCACTACATACAAGAAAACAACCTATATAATATATGATTTCTCAGAGCGAGAACTCTCATAAATATTTAGTCCCGATTATGAACATTAATACAAGTCTATTCAAATATAATCCAATATTTATCTCTCGCGTTTAAAGCTTCCCCTATAGATTAAGCAGCCGTCAGGGTATAATAATATTTTGAGATAATATCAAAACAAATTAAGATAATGTTTAACGTCTTACCTGTTTGTCCAATTAATTCTGCAATTTCTTGATAGGCATTCTCTTTTTCTATCCTACTCGAATATTTTCAGTATTCAGTATCAAAAAGAGCAGGCTTGGTTTTCCATGCCTCTATCAACTCTTCTTCATAATTTCTTGTCCAGTCAAATAACATTGTGCAGCTTTTATGTACCGTTTGTGAACTAAAGCCTTATCAATTACACCTTCCTATTTTATTTACCGTATTCTCTCTAATAATCGCACATGTGCGCCTACTTTTTCCAATTTTGTTTTAGGATTCTCTAATAATCGCACATGTGCGATAATTAGATATACCTGAAATAAGTATAAAATGCATGATTTGTATCATAAATCCCTTATTTAAACATTTAAACAGCTGAATTTAGTCATAATATGCCCAGGATAACCATAGTTGGTTACTTTTTTGTCGAATTCACCATCCTCATTTTCACCAAAATTGTGACGTACCCCGATTTTCCGTTATTTTAGTGAATTTTAGTATATTTGATGCAACCGGAAGTTGGTATGTGCGTTTATTAGAGATATAATAAGTAATTCCCGCTGAGAGTGTGCGATTATTGGAGAGTGTGTGATTATTAGAGAGAATACGGTAATTTCAATTGTGCTTATATATTGCTTGACGTCACAATTATGACGCATTAATATCTCTTATATAAAACTTCGATATTTTAGCAATAAAGAACAATAATAATTATCATAACTTTAGATTCAAAAATATTAAGAAAAATAAATAATTGCATATCTAACGAAGAATAATTCTTAAAATCGTGTCGCGTCGCATCGCAAAAGTGGCCATACTGGCGATTCTCTCTGATGTGTTTGCAATTGCCGACATCTGCGATCCAACATGTTTGGTCGGGAAAATGCGTCGCCCCGATCGACGGGGTCTCGAGGGTTGCTACACTATTGCGATGTTACAGTCGGCAATCACGTCTCCGACTAAAATCGCTAGTGTTGCCTAGCTATAATGACGATCACTTTGGGGCTGCCCCCATTTTATACCCTTTTTCCCTATACCCTTGTTTGGTGGGGAAAATGCGTCGCCCCAATCGACGGGGTCTCGAGGGCTGCTACACTATTGCAATGTTACAGTCGGCGATCCAGTCTCCGACTAAAATCGCTAGTGTTGCTTAGCTATAATGACGATCACTTTGGGGCTGCCCCCCTTTTATACCCTTTCCCATCTCAACTCGTAGCCATATCTGAAACAGACTTCGAAGCTTTTCGTCTAGATTGCAAACATGGAGGTGATTTGTGCCGGAGATACTTTTGGCTTGGAACCAAAAACACATTATCTGATAAGATTACGATAATTTTGGTGTTTTTTTCAATTAAACAAAACGACGAATATTGTCAAGAATATTCAAACTGTACCAATAAGCTTTTGCTAAGCAACTCCATATTTTTGCGATCAGCATATATAAGAAAGACACAAATGGTTTCATAATTTACTAGCTAATACATTTTGAAAATAAACGATAACGCAGAATGTTATGTGAGCAATATTGAGGTTAAGGTCTGCATTAAGGAATACATTAGTAAACACGGATCGAAAAGCTTCCAATGATACCTGGCCATTCATCATATTATATAGAAGGGTAACAGAGCGGATTTATTTTGAAATGGAAACAATGCCATTTCTTAAGCATGGGTTAAACCATTATTTGAAAGCCATAACATACAAACTATACAAAAATGATCTCTTTATGAAAGTACTTATATGATGTTTCTCATCCTTATCACTTATTTCCATGACAAACCAGAGTAGCTCCTTAATACACAGTACGCCTTCTCGCAAGATTTTGAAAAGACCTATCCATCATCCAACCACTTCTCTGTACTCATTGAAAATTATTTATACAGGTTAGCTGGAACATCAACTTGATTTTAAATAATTAAATATAGTCATATAATTATTAGGACCTCAGCCTACACTTGGAAGTCATAATATATAAACTAAATAACAAGTTAACCTCTATACGAAAAAAAAATTATATACACTTTCTCATCTTTATCACTTTTTGGCGTGACAAATCCAAGCATCATCTCCTGTATACCCCATGGTTCTTCAGCTCTAAAGATGGAGGAAAAGACCTATCAATCATCCAACCATTTGTCCACGTCTCTCCTCTATTGTCTTCTCTGTACTCGGTCCTTATGGCAACAATCACATTGGTCGGTCTCGTGGGGTCGGATCACAAACCAACGCGTCCGTCTTAATCATGAAAAAAAGTAAAGCAGCATCTTTATGACAAGTGGGCTTTTTACTCGTTTATGAGGTGGTTTTACATGGAGTTAAGTTTTGATCATAACCGAATATGCATGTTTTTTTTAACATTCAAGCTGCTATATTTCAATATCAAATTGTTTTAAAGGTTTCAAAAACAATTTCATAAAATCGCATCAAGTTCGTATGTTAGAATCGATTTTGTTTTATATTTATTGGCATGATAATAATAGAATCAATAGTGTCGCTTCTGGCTTTACAATGCCAACAAATAAATGATATACATGTAGGTATGCACTTATTTCTTAACGCAATAACGCATGGACATTATAATTCAAAATATTAATTAGATTACATTTCCTGTGAGTAAACAAGCGTTATGATCCCATCAAAGCACGTTTTACGTCACCGTCAAAACTCCCATTAGCAGATAATAAGGAAAATGGCAGAAGTAAGGGACAGACACTTATAACGTAGAGACGCTGCAGAATTTACGATTATGACCAACGGATCCTTTGAGTAAATGGTCTGGGACGCTGCGGGAACGCTTTTGGGACGGGGCGGTAAAGATTACTGTAATTTGATAAGTGTCACCTCTCATATACAGAAGAAAATAACAATTAGGTGCAGTAATGGAACTGTAATGGTGTATTATAACCTTTGAGCTTATTGTTGAAGTCTGGACGAAAGCAGGCGAGGGGACCTCATTTTGATTGTTTAGGTTTCTGAGTTAATCAAAGTTGCATTTCTGGAAGTGAGTGGCTAGAATAATAATCACACTTTCCCATAATAATGGATTAAATGAGAAATTGTATGATTTTCTATCAAAGAATCGTCGCTAATTGATGATCAAAGTTAAACTCATTTTTGATTAAAATTTGGTGTTTCCTGTAATAATGAATTTATCTACATGTAGTTCGTTGTAAATTTATATATTTCAAAATTCAAAGAAAAAATCTCAGACAGATTCAGCATAATTATAGACGCGGATAAAAATATATTGAAACTAAAAGGAGCCAATGCTATAAATTATCGGTGCGAAAGGGGCGTTTTGTTATAACATCAATTCGAGCAAGAGTAACGTGGCTGGTCCTGAGTACTCTGATTTAGAATCTATTTACATACATGTCAATTCTCAATATTTACAAAATTATTACAAGTGTTTGAGGGCCTTACAGCAATTCCGCATCCAGTATAAACTTTGTAATTTTCATAATCTTGTTTAAAACATCTCATTTACGTCTAATTGATGTGAAAAAAAATCAAAAAGACCAACATCACATGTAAATTTCTTGAAATTATGTCTCTACCGAACAGGATATTTAAGACATGTTCAACTTTGACGCCGCAAGATAGACATGCTTGTTAACTTGTGATTAAGGTTAAAACAACACCATTTCATACGGACGTGACATCGCATTGAAAACACCTTACTCAAGTTTGGAACGAAATCCTTAACTGCGTGTTAATGAAAGTATGCCTGAGTGAAATTATATCCTTTCGTTGTGTCGTTTTGCTGGGTTCCTATCGGAGAATGTTATTTGGTATTTTGAGGTCCGTGTATAGAAAAGGATACATGCTCTTCCAGGAAAATTGCATTGAAAAAATGAAAGATTAATTATTAAAGCAGTGAAACAATATGTCATATTAGAAACCATTAAAAACTGTGCAGTTACTGTAATTGATGTTGTTGTCCAATCTTAAGGAAATTAGTCAAGGTGTTTTCTGACAAAATGTAATAACTGGAAGATATGGAAATATCATGTTTGTCGATCAAATAACATCTCATGACTTAAGTTGCTTCTTTGTTATTTCTGCTTTTGTCTGGGGTTTCATAAAACTCATTTACTAAATTGGATTTGCCCTGGGTTCTTTTTGGTCCTTCTCGCTGAAATATCACACACGGTCGACAAATATCAAATATGATATCTTAAGATGATTTTCTAATTATTTAAACAAAACTGGAATTTTATAAAGATACGTTTTAAAGATATTAAGGAAAATATAAGAATGTTTCCATACTCTAATGGATTAGTTGCTTAGTAGAATTAAAAGTAAAATACGATAATGTCAAGACAAGGAGTAGATGTGATATCTAATTCATCTAATCGACTTTGTGATATTCTAGTCTGTAGGCATGTAGTTTTTCTCCGAGCAGAGTATTACATTATTTAGTTTTGATAATTCAAGACAGCGTTTAACAGCAAATGGTTTGAAAGTAATCTTTTTAATTTATTTATGCTTGATAAATCAAAGTAATGTGGAGAGTATACATTTTTATTTTAAAATATCAAAATATATAAACAAAATAGTTTCAAATCAAACTTAATAGAATCGAATATATTTTCCTGAATCTTATTTAGAATAAAATTGGTGACAAAAAATTAGCCGTTTATCATTCCATACTGAACAAAAACATCACATTCTTCATCAGTACATGAATTATGAGCTAGAAACCAGGACAAAATGACATTTTATACATCATTATTTACAATACAAGAAAGCAGTTAAAGACACGCTCTGACGCATCAACCTCCAGAGTGTCACCAAATGGACTGACTCCACCAAATCCCTCCCACCAAGAACAAATAGAAAGTAACGATTAGCCTGAAAGGCTTGTCATGTTTGTTTCTTCAGGTATTGTGAGAAAATGGCCTT
>LQRL01058968.1:488-15699 GCA_001703475.1 Hydroides elegans
TCTGGGCAGCGACCAAATAATGACGTCAGTGCTGCCTGCACCGTGGCCCGTCACTAGCTCCTTGCTCTCCGAACACACTACCATGCAACACACCTAGGTGTTGAAAAGGAGTCATATTAAGACATTGCTACTTGCAAACTTGGGTTAGACTGGGCAGCGACCAAATAATGACGTCAGTGCTGCCTGCCCCGTGGCCCGTCACTAGCTCCTTGCTCTCCGAACACACCACCATGCAACAGACCTAAGATTTTTAAATGTTCAGGTAAGGTATATTTGCAATGGCAGTGCGACCAATCAAATAACACGTTGTGAGTTTTAAATGATGCGTAATGTCTTCATCTGTTTGGCACTGTCAATTGAACGTTAACACATGTGAAATATCCTGTACAAAGACTGCGATTGCTTCACACTTATATAATGATATACGAATATAATTTGTGGTATAAAACTGGTTTACATATATACTTCTTCCCCTAAAAGGACAGCGTCTTTAATAACATTATTGAATGTCTGAATGTATAAAACGTGTTTTAATCATATAGAAATATTCTTAAAAATACGAAAGGAAAAAATTGCAGACACTTGTGCTCTACGAGTATTTAGCCAATCTAGTTTATTTTGCTCCCTTACCTGTGAATTCGTGGCAGCCTCGGACGTTTTCGCCCCGGTGCACGTATTCCATAACCGGATGTGTCCGTCACCCACTCCGCCTCCACTGACAAGCGAACTTGGTTGCCAGGGTAACCAAGCCAACGCCTTGAAATAATATAGTAACATATGAATTTTAAGTGAAATCAAAATAAAATATTTTACACACACAATACACATTGTTGTCGTTGACACAATTTTGATCAATTTATTAAGAAGTGAGTTATTGATTAATAACGCAAAAAAAAACTATTTTTTTTTTTTGTTGAAAGTTCAGTTAAATTTGAATCGTAATATTTTTTGATATAATTTCACCATTTTTTCCGCAAAATGTCCTTTGCCAACAGAGCGACTACCTGTTTTGAAATTTCATTCCCAAATATATATACACCTTAATCTTGTCAAAATGTTGCACTTGAGTGCTGTTTAGAAAATTTAATACTGTTGCAATATGTTTACATGCTTATAATTTTCCTACCTTCATAGCAACAGAATGCGCCCCAATACAGCACGTCTGCTTGCGTTCGCGCATACCCCACACTCTTACGGTCCCGTCATTCGAGCCGACGGCTAAATATCGATTATCGGGTGACATTGCGAGGCCGGAAGCACCGCGCGTTAACGTCATTGGTAGGGCGGTGACGTCGGCTGTCTTTACGGTTAGTTCGTGGACACAGCCGCATTTGTGAGCTCTGGAATAAGTAAAGTAGGATTCTAGGAATGTGTATTGCATCGAGAAGCATTTTCCTTCAGAAGGACATTAAATTGCCAGGTTCACAGGGGAAATTGTTTTTTTTTTTTTTAAATTTATTTTATGGTTAAGATTATCAAAAAGGAAATACTGGCTTCATGCATGTGGTGTTATGTTTTGTCATGTTTTGCTTGTAAAATAATTTTTCATACCGATTTATTGAGTGGTTGAACCACGAGTAGCTAGGTCATAACATCTCTGGACGCAATGTAGAAAATATCAAGGGCGTCTGAAAAAAAAACTCCTTCTTATACAGCAGTTTATAAATGTTATAAATGAATGTTCCCTTACGAAAAGAGTGTGCGTCCCGTCTTGTCCCACGCAAGTGCGTCCGTTTCTCCGCCATGAGCGCATAACTTGCTCTCTTCCTCTCCGCTATAAACCGACATCTCATCTCTACCACTGTGCCAAATCTATAGAGTCAAAAGATTTATGGTATTTAGACGTATTTATTTATAGATATTTATTATATGTATAGGGAATGCATAATGTTACCCCGTAACCGAGAAGTTTATGTGTAGTCAAAATGACGTAACATACATGAATGGTTTTCAATTGGTCAATAATACGATATATCAAACTGTTCTGATAATTTGATATACTTCACATGTTATAAAATTTCGAACTCTTTTTTTTTTGTTGCGAATAGCGGGTGATTATTTCAAGACGCAACTTGGCCATTTGATGGAATATGTATATGAACGTTTTGAGGACCGCATATTTCATCATGATATTCAAACAGCAATTTCATTACGTCCGATATGGAGTCTTTGCGTCTTCATTGACACATAACGTATGAACTAATATACAAGTCGGAACCCATATGTTAATAACGTTTGCCCTTTATGTTCACCAGCATTTATTTCTACACCCGACTTACCCATATATTTCCCGTTTCCGTCCCCATCGCCAGCAGTTTGCCACGTGGATCCCACGCCAGCGACTTGATATTGATCGGTTCCCCATTATCGCTATTCGCTGTGCACACCGGTTGACACGCGGAGTTATCGACGTTCCACGCGTACACCTTTTCTTCGATTGCGACAGCGATTTTGTTGCGACTGCCCCAGTCGAGTAGGTTGGAATCTGAAAAATGGAAAAAAAAGTTATATTGATCAATCAATGTATGTTGATAAATATGTTTTTAATGTTTATGTTACACATCCAACCATACACCAATCGGCACCAACCATGTAAAGTAAATGGTGGACTTCGTTGTTTTTAGCCTCGAAGTCGGGCCCGATTCCCAATATTGCGCATATTTAGGAACGAGATATATTCCTGCATTTTGGAGTGTTATTGCAGCAAAGTCAGCTACACAAAGTTTAGTGATTATTAATATGAATCAGTAATTCATTTCTTACCAATCGCTAAAAATCGGTGTTATTCGATCTCAAACGCACAGTAATTTTCCCTCTTAACTATTGGCAAACAAAAAGTGCACATTACTTTATAAGTTAAGTCTATACAATGCGCTCTTACAAAAGTCGTCTGCGATATCCGGCATAGAGAGGACGTTATGGGGTGAGCGCGGGAGGTAGCGAGGATGACGTGGGCTGCCGTGTGCGCCCCGTGGGGTTCTTGGACTCCCGCTAGCTCCCATGTCCATCTCACTGAGTTGACGAGTCAAGTCGCTTAGTGCGTCTGTGGAATAAAAGTTAGATCAATGTTGAGGAAAGTCGTTTACACGAAGCAGTTTTGATATAAAATGTCTTTTTTTTTTCGAGACAATATTGCTGTCTCATATGTTCATTAACGATTTGAGTAATCCTTATATAATGATTTTCGAAAATGTAAGAACTTAAAAGAAACCCTGACATTTATCGGAGCTAAGTTCATAAAATACATAATATTTAAACATTTAAAAAACACAATATTTAAACATATTATTATTCAACAACACAAAAGCAAATCCCTACAAAATTGCGTTTGACGGTCATCATGTTTGTATTGCAATGACCAGCAACATTACGTTAACATTTAAGAAATTCATTTAAGACCCGCACAATTATACTTATTAATAGATAAACCTTTTCCCACGTTCCCGACAAAATATGACGTCCGAAAACCATACCTTTCCTTGGCGTGTTTATCGCCTTTGGACTAAACAGCAATACCTTCTCTTCACTCGCCAATCGCGACGTTCGCTTCTTCATTGGTGTACAAGATCGTGGCGTACCGCCTGTCAAATATAATTGGAGCACTTCATATTTAATAGCAGCGTCCTACCAGTGAATTATAATGATTGTAGGCGTAATGGCATATGTAAAATTTAATGCACATGGGTCAACGAAGTAGCATGCTTATTTTCGCGCATTCGACGCAGATTTATTTCGGATATATAAGAAAAGTGTTATGCACCCAGTTATTGTTTTACTCGATTACATCATTTCATGTGGCATCGTTTTGAAAAGACTGACCACCGTATATGATATCAAATATCCTAATATGAAGGACCAAAAGTCATAGTTATAATCAAATGTCAGTATCGAAAAGACCAAGTATCGTTGATATAATCAAATATGGCGATCAAATACAGAATACATCCTTAACATCATTACATACCCACTGCGCCGACACTACCGCCCTCTAACGGCGACGTCATCGCGGCATAAAACGGCGACGTCACACTCGCGTCATTCTGCGACGTATCGGGCGTCGACGAACAGGAACCGGAAGTCAACAAATGATGCGCAATCTCGTGATCCGATCCGCGACGTGTCGGGATGAAGCGATCGAACGAAGATTGCTTCGCGGCCGCTGATCGAAGCGACGGGCGCCGACGCGTAAAGGAAGAAAGGTGCAGGTTTGAGCTGACCGAGTCGGCGGTTTTCGAAGAGGTAGTGAGAGGACTGGCGTTCATTGTTGTAGGATAAAATAACTCGTCGCGAAGATGATTTGAGTATGTCTAGTATTCAATTAGATGATTACGCTGGAAATTCAACTACATGCGATTAAATTATTCTTGATGTTTTTGAGTAGGTTATAATAAAGTGTTAATACAAGTATGTAGGTATCCACAAATGTCGTTTTAATTTAATATTTTATCTTGGAAGAAATCTAAAATTCCTCTCAATGAAACAAATGTTGTGAAACATGTACATGAATTCCAAAGGAAATAATTTAGGTATTAAATTGTCAACATTGCTTATATCATACGTCTATGCATACTCATAATTTAATTATCAAATTTAAGAAACAAAGGAATTATGTGTATTGTGTGGGTATAATTAAGAAATGCCAATCAAATGTGGGTGGACAATCAGTATTTAGACGTTAAACAACAGTCTTGTTAATATTCAAATAGGGCCTAACATTTCTCTGACAACTTCATCATTTATTAAAATCATAACCTTTTTACACACATAAACCTGAGAATTCCAGAAAGCCTGAATGCAATGAGTAGAACTATATGATATAAACCAAATATTGAGTCTAGAATTTCATACCCTAAAGCTCATGTGTTAGAAATGCTTTATATAACCAAAGTAATTTTGACTTTGAAATTTGGCACATTATTCTAAATTGCCTTTTATTCTGTCCCTGAATTTGTTTAGTTTATATCAACTTTGACATTTGACATCAACTATGAATTTTGGACGCCTCGGAGATAACCAATTCGGGCCCAACCACTTCGACTTTCTTGGGATTCTTCGATTCTTTATAAAAAATCATTTCAGCCGATCATCTTATGGATACAGAGCTAAAATTCGACCGAATAACTATTTTGATACGAAAATCATATGTTTTTTTTCAGAAAATGTGTCCAGTTTTTTTAAAATCATAATGACCCTGACTCTTTCCCTTATTGCAAATGACTGGCCTCATTTTTTCTCACGTAGTGATTAACTCAAATGGACCATTACCGAGTCAAAGCAAATATTATTCGACTATTGGTCTCGATTGCTACGTCGACAAAAGATCAGATAGAAATTGATGGGACTCTTAAGTATTTATTATTGTGGCCTCTCAGACCTTGCTCAAATAAAAATAGAACTATAGGAGTAATGTATTGTCTATTTATGGCGAGCATTTTTTTTTGCATAATGACTTCTTAGAAAAAATGAAACAAATGGGTGGCCTTAAGATATTTAATTTGACGTCTCACTCCGACCTATTTTGCTTTTGTCATTTTTTTCTTCATATGCGGATTAATTCAGCGATTAACTCACAAACGGCATAGTTTATAAACTGTCTTGTTTGCTATAATAAATAGAAAAATCCATAAAGTAACAATATTAATAAGGAATTAATTTCGATATCCAGACTCTTGGTATTTATCACGTCGTTGCCTTAAAGTGCCCCTCCTTCATACAAACCGCATATATTTGGATACGAAAAACTCATAAATATGTAATGAATTCTCAGTGGTGGCTATTTAGCTTATGCGACAACTGAAGGAGTCCATGCATTAAGTGTTTACAGTGGTTTTGAAAAAAAAAACTGTAACGAAAATGTCACAATTTAACGATTTTCTTTAGATTTCTTTTTACCTCTCCGCCGTCGAGAAGGAGAGACGCGGAAGCGGAAGTTTATGGAAATTCCTCATTGTCTGCCAGAGTCTACGGTTACTATATGTTTGAGTTAAACGATGACTGTCGGGTCGTCTACCTGTCTGTATGTCAACACATTTAACCTTTTTTGGTTATCATTTATTTTTCCTTTCGAGATTTGTTTGGATATATGAGAGACTTTCAGGAGAACTGATTATCAGTTTCATTGAAATACTGTTGAAATAAATATAATAGTAATACAAAGCATATTCATGTCAGAAAGAACATTATAAATACAGTCGCACTCGTTTCTAATTTATCATACATGTAGCATACTCTTTAGCATAAACCGCTTAACGCTACACTACAAACACATTTAGGCACATAGACAAGCCCCTTAACGATAAACACTAAGCGATAAAAAACCCTAATGAGAATATGAGGTTAGAACCGCACGCCACTGTATGTCACGTGCAGTGGCGCGCGTTTCTAACTTTTCATGTCAAAGGCTAAACGCTAAACGTTAAACGCACAAACCATAAACACTAAACCTTTAAACGCAAAACGTTAAACGCTAAACGCAAAAACACTAAACGTTAAACGTACAAACGTTAAGGATGATGAGAAGTTTCAACCGCGCGCCGCTGTACGATACAGAATCCCTACATCCTTGCTTAAAATGTGCTATATTGAGTAAACACTTTCTTGCACGGTACTCTTCTTAGCAAAGTTTCAGATCCAGATCTCATGTTGACACAAGTGCTGTTTGCACCGCCCGGGGCGATAACATGCTACTGACATTACAATTTTGTATTTAAAGCATTGATACAGCTTCCATAAAACCTAATGTCGTACTTAAGTTTAATTAAGAAAAATATAATCAAAGTTATGGGAGAGGGCAAACATGTCAACTGATGTTTACATGAAAAGAAAACCACTGACATTACAACATAACATTTATACAGCTTCTAAAACCTAATATGGTACTTAAGTTTAATTGCGAATTCGAAAGAGCAAACGTTCATGATACATAAGTTATAAATGAAAAGAATAGTTGTGACATAACAATATACTTTTGATAAGTTTCTAAGACCAAAGTCGTGCTCAAGTTAAATTGCGACAAAATATAATCGAAGTGTTGGAAACGGGTAAAACATGTCATTTCGGTGTGTTTTTTAATTAACCTGGCGGATCACAACTATACAGGGCATTGGAAACAACTCGGACTTGTTACCTGGTTACTCGAAAGCATACACACTTAAATGCAAGGTGCGCTTGCATTTCTCTTGCTGATTTTTCTCTTGTGTTTTTGTTTACTTAATCACTTTAAATACAAATCACAAATCGCTTAGCATTTGAAATATTGAAACTCTGCATGTGGTATAAACGCCAGCTAAACTTAAGTCTGATTAATTACAAAATTAAGGATACATGCCTTCATGAAACAGTCAACTTCACATGAAACATTCTTATCAGACACTTGTCGAAACTAAACAACGTTTGATGATTGTGAATCTGGATTTAGTGATAGAACACACGTCGCCAGTGGACAAACTGGTGGGAACTGTGCAAGTCCGGTTTAATATATAATCTAATTCACATATATGCCACACGCCTTGATGTCATGCTGTATCCATTTCAAGAAAACGTTCGATTTCATCGTCAGTATTATATAGTTCGGTAAACACTGATCCTGATTGAGCGCAAACGTGAATTTATGCATTTTTAAAATAAAATAATGAGTTTTCATCTTTGTTCTTCTTAAGATTTGTTTGTCATTATAATTATGGTCGGATTTAACGATAAGCTATGAATAAAGATAATCGCGACAAAGATCCAGAATGATGTGATGCTTCACAAATTAAGCTCTCTAAAAGTGTTATCTTAATAATAACAAAAATAATGTTTTTAGGACGGATCCCGTCATACTCCAGCACGATACACAACTGGACACAAATTAATATAAGGACCGAAAAGCGTCTTCAACTATAAGTTCAAGTGACGCGAAGTGACCTCTCATGGATAATGGATAAAGCCCACTCAGTCGGAATATCAAATAAAAGGCACAAATACCATACATTTTATTTGTAATGTTCCAATTGCAATAAATGTGGGATTCTCAACAAACACTTTTATTTGGATACAACTGGATAGCACTTGTATGTGTAATATAACCGGGGATGTAATTAAGCATGTGTACATTGCATTCAGGATATAGTCCCAAAGCCTTAAGGGGGTCAAATGAAATGTAGGTTATTTGGAACTGAAATGTTGTTTTCCTTGATATTGCATGATTTAACATAAACATGTCTTTAACTAGCTCAGTACACGAAGACTCTTCTTCAGAAAAGGGGAGTGAAAATTCTTCAAGGAAAGAGAATGAAAATAAGCAAAATGGTGTGTTTGTAATAAGCACAACTACATACCCGATGGATATTCCACCAAGTTTACTACCACCAGTGAGGGAAAACTTCCCGAAAGGTGGCACGAAAAAGTATCTGAACAAAAACAATGGATATAAACCAATATCAAAGAAGGATACAAACTTAATGGATAATTATCCAAAAAGTAACGATTTGGTAGCAAAAGTTACGAACGATCATGACGAAACACCGTTAAGTGGCCGTTCAATATTTCAAATGGATACAGTTGAACCAACCGAAAATCACAGCAATAACTACAGACCAGTACATGGTCTGAAATATGTTCAAAACTATAAATCCATGTTGAAACAACGCGGTGTTCGTTATCAGGAAATATTCGGTCACAGTCCACGCAAACCGGAAGAGCGGAGTGGAATCAATAAAGAGCTCATAGAGTGGTCAAATGTCAACTCGAAACTGTCTCAAAATAAAAACAACGACTCATCCACGCCTCGTGCGTTAAGCAAACTTGATTTGAGTGTCACAAACAGTGGTGTTAAATTTCCCAAAATAACTGTAAACGACTCAAAAGAATGTTCATTCATGGATCCACACATGGTAACAAAAGAAAACTCTATTCCCCCGCCGCCATTAGCTTTATCAGATCCGGGTCCAAACCGGAAGTCCTCAAATCCGGAACAAACCATTATGTTATACGACGATTTCGAAGCGCGGCATCTCGGTCGGATGTTGAATAGTAACCTTGACGATGTGCTATGGCGGGATTCCGTTCAAAATACGCCCATGCTTAGCAGAAGGACACCTGTTTCGTCTAGAAAGGGAGGGAAATTAGGGGACTTGATTACGCCGAAGCATATGGACGAATTGTTAGAAGACACTAGTGGAATACTTAAGTTTGAGAATGGACTTGAATTTCCGTCTCGCAAATAAAGTATATATTTTATATGATGTTATATTTCATTTATTAATGTTATTGAAATGTCATGCTAAAAAGTGTTATTACTGATTGTATCGTGTTTATGAATGAGTAACATTCTATTCCAATTGTTGGAAATACCTTCTTTGAATTTCGCCAGGGTATAAAGTCATATTGGAATTACATGTTCTTTTCTGTCCGATTGTAGTATATTTATATTTGCATTTAAGCATAGTTTGTTAAATAAAACAAATTACATACATATATTGTATTCTTAACAACCAAGTATTCATTATTTATTTCATCATTAAGTTTATTATATTTTACAACCAAAACGACATTTAAGGAATATTGGATATTCCCCTCATTCTCACGAACATTACTCTTAGCCAAAACCGATACAAATTCCATCAGAAATTGAGTGGAATGTTATAATAATGGTATGCAAAGTAATAAACAAGAGTATGTCTGTATTAAAAATGCAATAAAGCCTAGTTAACTGTTGACTAAGTGATCCAATAAGTTAGTTTAATTGACGATTTTTTCTTCATAGATTGTGCTTCAGCCCATTTTCATGAAAAACATGCCCGATTAGAATTCATGTGTAAATAGAAGGATCCCACGTTCAATGCGGAAACATATTTTGCGTCATGTATATGAAAGCAAATACCATTTTCAATCTAAATACATATTTGATCGATATGACATAGAAAATATTTACATTTGATGTCTAGTGTCTATATTTCCCCCTGCTAAGTGTGAATTTCGTAATAAAAATCCGGATTAAATCCTTGAGTAAAAACATGCATTAAAGGCACTCACGTAGGGAAAATGTGCCATTCATTCAAAACAAACTTCTTTTCATTATTGCGCTCTTAATAAATGGGAAGCACATTTATATCCGACCGTGTTTGTTTTTATAAGGAGTTGATTGCCTTTTATTTATGTGGTACTTTAGTTTCATATAGCAAATCGTATTTTTGCTCTACTACTACATGTATATATTTACTTCAAGAAAAATACGGTCAAGTAATAATTATTATTTGCAAGAATGCATTTTATTAACGTTTTATTAATATAAGGGTTGCAAACACAAAACAAATAAAGTTAACATTTTAATTGCTTCTTCGAGGGTAATAAACCCATCTGCAATAATATGTAGGTTACCATTTTTATTGCTGCAAATCTCTCAAGCACATAAAATAGATTGCTTCTCTAATTTAGATCTCTTTCTATTACAATTATCAAATATTCGAAAAATGTTGAATCGTAAGTGGCTTACAAATCAAATCTGCTTTACAATATCGTAAATCAACTGGTTATTCATTTTTTAGAATTTTCATATGGATAAATTCTTTTCCGAGTTCGACCTATATTCATTTTTCAATAGAAACTACCGAACACTCCGTTGTTAATTAATCGTGTGGCGCTACTCAACCAAGAGTTGTGTATGTGGCAATGTAATATACAGGCCCGGCAAAAAGTCTGTTATATATTTGTTTTTCACTGCGCTGTGCCCAGATATATACAAAATATTAATAGATCACGTTTAAATTACATGTATATTCATTCATTTGGGTAAAGTCATGTAACAATTCCTATTACTTTAGACTTTTGGTTTATGTCGAAAAAAAAGAGATTTTAAAAGGTGATGCTGATTGTTTTCCGCATAAAACCCATAAGACCTCAATTAAGAACAGCATTGCGTGAAGGAGAGCATTTTGATTCATATGCTTTAGGGTACGTTTGAATTTTTCAAACTACCCCATCAAACCTAGCTTCAAACTACTAAGGGTGTGCCACATTGATCAAACTTACCTTCAAACCAAGCTTCAAACAACTTAGGGTCATGGCGACGATAAACAATCTTATTCTATTAAACCACCTTCAAACCATCTTCAAACCTGCTTCAAACCTGCTTTAAACTGGTGTTAATAGGAAATTACATATGCGTCTTTGGTTTGAAGAGTAGTTTGAAGGTAGGTCTTAAGGTGGTTTGAAGCGCCTTCAAACCATGCTTCAAACCGACAACGTTTTTGTGTCATCGGAACCACGACCTTAAGTGGTTTGAAGCTAGGTTTGACGATTAGTTTGATGTGGCCACACTCTTAAGAACGTCGTTGCTTCGACAATACTAAAATTAAGGGTTTGTTCGAAGGTTCTTCAACCTTGACTTCGAACCATCAAATCCGCCTTGATTCAAACTGACTTCAAACCAACGGCGCACCCGTAAAATTCCTATTAACACCAGTTTAAAGCTGGTTTTAAGCAGGTTTGAAGGTGATTTGAAGGTGATTTGATAGAATGATATTGTTTATGGTCGCCATGACCTTAAGTGGTTTGAAGCTTGGTTTGAAAGTTAGTTCGATCAATTTGAACGCACCCTTACAATTCATTGAAGCCTAAGTTAATATGTTGATAGACCATTTGAAAAACATTGCTTTAATTAAACAAAGGTTTTTCTATTCCTGATTTACAAGCTCTATCCTTCCAATAGACATCAATCTTATCAGATTTTATCTTTATATCGTAATTTTCGTAAATGCTGATGTTTTTAAAAAGTTCGGGATGTGACTTGAATTTCCTTATGGGATTTTAACACTTTACCTGGCCAACCACCTCTTATTTCTGGTGTAATAATGGAACTAAGATATGGATAAAACACTTATTGTTTAACAAACATAAAACATAAAAGACATACCAAGATATATTCAAAACAATAATTCTCTTTCCATGTCGGACAATGGAACCATGCGACTTTTAATAAACATATAACAGACCTTTTGCCGGGCCTGTATGTACATGGGATAGTTAAAATATATGCTTCTGATTAAATTCTGATTAAAAATACAAAAGATTTTAATCTAATATTGTGTCTGCAATCAAACACATACTAGAAGAGTCTACCAAGAAACAATGTTATGTGTTAGATTCGCGTATGACGTAAATATACTTGGCCCCATATGAATTCCATATAAACGCTTCCGTTGTTATCACTTGACGTTCCCTGCAACGGTTGAAACTCCGGCGGTCGTGGGTCGCGTCGCTCGACTGAAACCGGAAGTCGTGTCGGTGGTCGACGTTGGTTTACGCGCCACTTCCAGGCAGCACAGGAAGCAGCGGATGAAACCGCGACGGAACTTCCTTCATAGGAATTCATAAAGAATGATCAGTTATAAAAACGAGTTAATAGAAAATATACAAAGTGAACATTAAAATTTATCGCTTAACATAAAATTGCATGTTTCTATACAAAAGAAACCCAAAAATAATGTTATGATTATTTTTTAAGAATCTTCAATTTGTAAACTATATCTTATAGCAAATATCAATATCATTAACTTAGTTTTCAAATTCTGAGTCTGAGTAAATAATTTGTAATATTCAGAGTAGTCTAGATTTGGAACATGCTTTGGGCTGTATATCAATCACAAAGGAATACATTGGAGATTTAGGACGACTTACAAAGCTGTTGATGGATACTTAAAAGACCAACTATTTACTTTACCTGGACATGAACGCATAGAGCAGCGGATTCAACGCGCTGTTCACAAACGTCGCAACTTCCAGCGCAGGCATCACGTGATTATACGTGCCCACGTCCATCTGTTCCCACATCCAATCGTTGGCGTAGATATCGATGAGCGTGAAGATCAAATACGGGCCCCAGCACACGATGAATACGATCCACACGGCAATGAGCATGCGTATGACGGAGATGCGAGAGCGAATGTCTTTGCTCTCCTTTTTCTTGTCACCGCTAATTTAAAGAGATCGTTTAAACACTTGAATAATGACTTATAATATCAAATAAAAGGAGTGTATTATATTCAAATCAATAAAATGGACATGTCATTATACAGTCTCCAATTTCGCCCTTCCTTCCTTAAACGATAATACATTTTATAAGTGTACCCTTTAGTCTAGAACAGAACACTTTATAATATAAGTTTTATATATGGTGTCAAAGGCTTCTGGCGTCACTGTGCGGCGTGCCTAGATGTTCATCGGTATAAACGAGGTGCTCTTGTCATACTTACTCTTTCTCATTCTTCATTCCTTTGGCCTTCTTAATACTCGCCAGAAGCGCCATCGACGTGCGCACATACGCATAACCAATGACGCAAGCGGGAATAACAAAGATGGCGACCGTGATGTAAATAAACAACTCTCCCGCCCAATCATCGTCTGCCCAGCGTTCGCGCCGGATTCTGCATTCACCGCGGAGCTTGTCCTATATTGTAAAGTAAGCTGTATACTTCTTTAAGTTGATGCAGGACAGTATTTGGTTGAATGAGATTGACTTGTTATTATTCTAAAATTGCCAATTATGATGCGAATCTTATATTATCGCTCAGTTATCAACACAACTATTTTGTGTTTGAGTTGTAAGGAGGTAAGTGTTTCCATGTCAAATCTTTAACATTGATGATTACGACATTCAGATTCAGAATTATCGGATGAATCCTGCACTCAAGGAGATCACTTTGATCTACTCGGGAATTCACTCGGCCTTCAGCTTCGTGTTTAAAATTTGACTTCTTTCGTGCAACAAAATATGATAGTTATGAAAATTCATATAGTTTAAACATATTTTTCGATTGCTATTTCGGAAAGACATATAAATAATATATATTAAAATGCATAAGGGGTCCTTTTCAAAAACTGTATGATCAAAACATCTCACCACTTGAAACGCAACTGGCATCGCTAACGTGAAAGCCAACGGCCACACGATTGCAAGGATGATCTTTGCTCTTCGCGGTGTGCTCATGTATTGCGCCTTCATTGGGTAGCAAATGACGAAAAACCTAAATGTAAGCACAATGAAATCAAAATTGGATCACACCAACCTATAAAACAAATATTTACAATATATTTACATTTATAAGATTTTAGCTCATAATAGATTAAAAAACACTTTCAACATATGTTTCTCTTACAATATGTTTTTTTTTAAAAGAAACCATTCTGTTTTTCTCATAAAATTCACTTAAATCGTATCGAAAGTAAAGCCCTTATAAATAAGAAATAGTATATTCTACAAGATGTACACAATCGATAGCCACATAAGTTTGAATTGACCAATTATTAATAATCGAGGAAACAAATGCTAGGTTGAAACAAAACAAACCTTTCCAAACTCATGGCTGTGAGTGAAAACACGGACGCCATGAAAAATGCGTAATAGGCATAAAACTGGAGTTTGCACCACTCGGCCTCCAGAATCCAACGACCGCTTTGGGTCCTCAGATACGCCTGTCAAAAGAGACATTCGTAGAATGCTATTTTATTTTTCAGACATGTATATTTAAGAACATGTACAAATTTAATAACAAATTCATTCTAGGCCATGTAATATCTATGTTCTTATCTTCTTTTTTAGGCCCCAACCCCAAAGGTTGGGGGCCTATAGATTCGGGGTGTCCGTCTGTCTGTCCGTCTGTCCGTCTGTCCGTCTGTCCGTCTGTCCGTCATCGATTCTTTTCCAGGCTGTATCTTTGTAACGGATGGTCGTAGAGACCTGGGAATAGGCTCATATGAAAGGTCTTGGCCTGTAGATGTGCCTTTTGACACTTTTGGCCACCGGAAATGGCCGAATTTGGCCAAAATGTCCAAAATCAGCGGTTTTTCTAAACATAGGCTTTTCCAGGCTGTATCTTTGTAACGGATGGTCATAGAGACCTGGGAATAGGCTCATATGAAAGGTCTTGGCCTTTAGATGTGCCTTTTGACACCTTTGGCCAGATTCGGCCACCGGAAATGGCCGAATTTGGCCAAAATGTCCAAAATCAGCGGTTTTTCGAAACATAGGCTTTTCCAGGCTGTATCTTTGTAACGGATGGTCATAGAGACCTGGGAATAGGCTCATATGAAAGGGTTTGGCCTGTAGATGTGCCTTTTGACACTTTTGGCCAAATTCGGCCACCGGAAATGGCCGAATTTGGCCAAAATGTCCAAAATCAGCGGTTTTTCGAAACATAGGCTTTTCCAGGCTGTATCTTTGTAACGGATGGTC
>LQRL01058983.1:12015-22356 GCA_001703475.1 Hydroides elegans
ACAACATAATCTATTGTATTACCTGCATTAAATGCTCTTTGCAGTATGTAGGACAAACTTGCCGACGTGCCATGGACCGCTTCCAAGGACACTTCGGTGGGATATCTAGAAAAGAGCAAAACACTCTGATCAACGATCACTTTACTCGAGAAAACCATACTGGTATTTCTGATATGATTATCCATATATTGGACTTTGTACATAGTAATCCGGCCTCTGAGCAAGGTAAAAAACTAAGGCTCGAAAAAGAATCAGCTTGGATAAGCCGTCTAAGGACTCCCTTCCCCGACGGTTTGAATTATCTTGAATAAAACTGATCACGGAATCTGTTAATGTTTCTGGTTATACAGTCCAAATTTAGCTGCGTTTCACAATTGAATTTATAAACAACAACAATCAAAATCAACAATCTTCATTCTCATTGGCTTATGATTATTGTTTCAATCCGAACATTTAGATGTATTTATTATTAGAGTAATAAAATATTACGGAAATTTCAATATTCGTTTTAAAAAGGCTTTTTTTTTCTGTCAAAGAGTAGGTCACTAGAATATATAATTCAAAAGAAACATAATATTAAAGGGTTCCGTACAACAACCTGATAAGACTACTAACCATGGTTTTGCAAAAATGGAAATTATAATCGCTTATTTATGATTTCTTCATTAAACAACGATTTTGAACCAGACAGAGAAACTAAGATTTCATACATTTTTGCTTGAAATCGAAGACCAAAAAGTTATCTTTAAAACACACATAAACAACTTTATATATTCTTGATGAGCACCATACACGTACAATATTGCTTGATAAAAATAGAGTGGTACAGTAAAATAACCATTTTGTTGCCTATCTTAATTTGATTATTTCTGGAAATATTGAAAATAATACGGTCAAATTTGAATGCCGTAATTTTCGGCATCAGGGAAATGAAACATCATAATAATAGTCCATTATGATATCTTTATAACTGAAGGACTCCATGCAGCTATATGTTAAATGCAAAACGAAGGTTTTTAATGAAACAAATGGGGTGATTGTTTCAAACTTAATGATTTATTTTATTATGATGTAACCGGTCACAAAGCACCATGTAAGTATATGACATGGATATATAATCACATGACACTTTGCCATACAGTAATGAACCTTATCGAATATATCTAACACATTATTGCATTGACTCCTTGATCATGTAGCCTTGATTATTGCATTTGTATAAGGCAAATACAATCTAACTGTGTTAGGGCTTGGCCACATTGGAAGCTTTTACTTGCTTTTATTTCCTAACAAAGCTGTCTTCCAATGTATTCCTTACGGAAACTAAAAAGGCGAGTTAAAACTACTTAACAGCTCGTTGTTTTTGGTTTCCCATAAGGAATACATTGGAAGACAGCTTTGTTAGGAAATAAAAGCAAGTAAAAGCTTTCAATGTGGCCAGGCCCTTAAGGTCTAGAGCTGTCACCTAGCTACCCACTTCTGAAACTCCTCAAAATATGAAAAACAAACTATGCATACGGACTTCCTTATTACAGTTGCTATTTTTAAACACCACCGACTTATTTAGGGCAAGCCTTCTGTTAAACCATATGATGTCATTTTCTACTTGTCGGTGTGTCGGTCAAATTTGTTCATAGCTCTCAGATTTATCTAAGAACACATTTACACAGTAATAATTTATATTTGATGGGATGCGTGTATAGATTCATTAATCATCATATCTTAAAATTGCAATGTTTGAGTAAATATTTAATTTTTCAGTGGTTCAAGGAATTAATTAGGTTTTTGTGTAGGGCGATTGATGGGTTTATATACATTTGATGCGAACCACATGAGATATTTCTTCAAAAAGGCGCGTTCTGGTTTAAATTTTATCTAGATTTAACTGAAATAATTTAAAATTTGCCGTTTCGTTTTAAAGGCTAATGAACAACTGCTTTTTTTTTAGAATTTACAATGAATAATCTGAAAATCTTATTTCGTTTTTATTCTGAATTTTGTAAGACAAATATGAAAAAATACAAGGCAAGTATTCTATTTTGTATTTGAACAAAAATTACTTACTTTGAAAATTTGCATTGTCAATGATTAAGCGGATTCATGAAAAATGAACAATAGTCATACTTTTTTCCTGGTTGTTCTTATCACTGATATAGTCTTTTTGAATATATGACATGGATCAGATAACGCTCCTAAAGGCCCCCCTCTTGCTAGTGGACATTTCAAAACTTGCAAGTCAACTGAAGAATATAAGTAGTTTCAGAACAACGCCTGGACCACTCTTCGATGTCTAGTCTTCTCAACGATGGAAAGACGCACCACATTCTTTTTTTTTTTTCTTCATTTCAACCATGCCTTAGACTTTAGACTTTTGAACACTCTTGAAAAGCACCTCAGAAGCTGTTACTCACTACTGTTACTGCTTAGCAAGACCATGCTGGCTTGGAAGTTTGAAAAAAAAACACTTTCTAGGTTGGATATTTGAGGATTTTTCTTCTATTTTTGTGATAGAATAGGAAAAAAGTTATTTGTAAATTAATTCAAATTGTTTGTGATCGCCTAATAAACTGTAATTTGCTTTATATGATTGGTTGCTTAGTTATTTTCTACATACCACTTTTCGTAAAATGTTGTCCATTTTTACGCAGAGTTGAATATTGAAAGAGAAGAACAGTTCAACTGGTCTTGGAAACTTTTTGCAGAAATGTTTATTACAAAATAGGATTATTTCGTTGATGTTTGTATTAATAAAGTTGTTTTCAGATGATATAACTTTAAAAAATGTCGGATGGTGCCCTTCTTGAATTTCTTCTTTATCACATATCATTAAACAAGTTAAATATAATTTTCTAATTAACCAGCCAATTTGTAAAAATGTATTTTGAATTATTCTAAAGAACAACCAAATATAGGCACATGATTTATATATTTTTTTCAGCAACATGTTGATAATTCAAATATTTGAAGGTGAGATAGCAAGCTTCGCGATATCATTATAGCCCAATGTTATCTAAGTATCTGAAAGTTTCTCGTTTTTGTAACATCTAGATGTCGTATTTTCAAAATAAATCAAATACTTTGAATACAGGTGAACGAAAAGTCAAAATGTTTGTTTGGAATTTTGTATATATTTTTGGTCCACCTATGATTGTCATTTGAATAGGTATTTAAACCGTTGTATCTTGGCACCAATGCAATATGGAAATCGCAAAAAAAATCCAAATAATAATGAATAAGTTAGCATGTACCTGTAGTGTATATTAATCCAGCTGGTCCGAAAAACGAAAAATAACGTCATCGTACTGGCGAGAAAAAGAAACGGTTTCTAAAAACTAACGTGTTCAAAAAAAATAACGCTCTGCTGGGTGTTTTGGTCTATAACTTTTTAATGCGTTGACTTTTTAACATGAAATTTTCACATAATCAACTTCAATCATTTATAAATTCGAAAATGTAGTTATAATGATATTTGTTTTCTTACCCATATCCCAATTTAACGATTTTCGATGAAGGGTGACAAAAACAAATTCACACCAGGCCTCTATTGCATAAAATAAGCGATTTTTAAATCGCAAGTTGATTGCGAACATTTCACTGTTTTCATCGTTGTTTTATTTTTCAAAGAAGTAATAAAATCACTAATTGAATTTCCCAGCAAATAAAAAGAGTGAAAATTGCAACTAGCGATTTTACTAACATGTACCAAGACCGTAGTCTGAGTCTTAATCTGTATGCTTGGTATAGCCCGTCGGCGCATTGAATTTAGGCAAAGGTAAGGTTGATTGATCAATTTAGGTAAATCGATTGATATTTCGTCGAATATCATACAACGTTTATTTCCTTGTTTTTATTAAAATTGTTGTACAATTTTCATTACATGAAGGGGCCCTCCCATATTAATCGTTGAGAGAACTAAGACGGGTCAAATGTGTCCATTAGACTAGCGATGAATATGGATTTGCATACTGCTATCTGACAATAACAATATTGCGCTAAATCAAATAAATTTAAAAAGAAACCTGTAATTCAAGAAAGATTAAAACATACCAAATCAAGGGGAAAAGCCATTCGTTTGATATACTTAATGAATCTTAGGGGAAAGCTTATCGACTTGCTGAAACATGAAAAACTGGAGTTGATTATTGTCATTAAACTTAATACACAAGCCAATTAACAAATTGAACTCACATAACGCACCAACCATGCTTTTGATACGCTTAAAGACTCTATTGTGAAAAATGTATTGTCACCCGTCATTGAATATCGTAATGTTGTGATGTTGGTGATATTGTAAATTCCAAGGTTATTACATTTTGTTAATCAGAAATGATTAAATTTGATTATGTGAAAATGTCATTTCAAAACCTCAACGCATTAAAAAGTTATAGACCCAAACACCCACCAGAGCGTTATTTTTTTTTGAACACGTTATATTATACTCCCTCCATAGTTGAAAACAAAACATAAAACGTAGGATCAATGATTGGTGATTGTATTGAAGGTTTTTTTGCATATGGAAAGACCATATATTGGTGATGTTAGTAATTCTTTTTAATCTTAATAGGTTTGTACGGAAATATTTTAGTTGATGATAAAAAAAAGTTTTTCTTTTACATATAGAGCGCATATATAAAAAGGGCCTGTTGAATTGCTAGCTAGATGTTTTTAAATGTGTTTCTTAAAATAACGGACACAACATTAAAAACAAATATATATTTCATGTGATTTCATTAAATTTGAGCTTTCTGGAGTGATGTGCTTTTCATAAGGTCGTATCTTTCCAGGTTTAGATTAGACAGACGTATTTGTATAAGTTCCCTTTTTATATATATGAAAATTATTCAACTGAACCAGCCTTAGATCCAGATATGAGAAATTTATGTAATATTTATTGTTCTAAACTTGATAATAGCTTTGTCATGAATCGTTTTTCGTAAATTTTTTCAATAGTTGCAATATATAGTAAGAGCATGTATATTTACATCCCCATTCCTCGTACTTGAATAGTCTCTCAATCTTAAGTGATGCTTAGGGTGGCAAATCAGATGAAATTATGCGTGACAATTTTTGTCTCAGTATTCAAAGGTTGGTGACGTCTAATCACATGTTTCCATGTCCAATCGTTAGTCTTTGTCCGTCTATGCGTGTCCAAATTGTGATACCTTATGTGTTTAATATTGTGTATACGATGTATGCTTCAGAAAAAAAACGTATGTTTCCGTTGTATTTGTTTGTGTATACATGTATGTGTCATATCATGCATATAAGTATATATGGTGCATACATGTTACGTGAATGTATTCTAATTAATGGTGAGCGTTGATAACTGTCTGTAAATGTATATTGCATATATGTTCATATGCTTAGTAAGTAGCACTAGGGAGCATTTTCTTAATGGTTTATGAGTTGTGGATGAAATGAGCAATGTTTTAGTTTATAGGTCATATTTGGGCGTTTTACGTTATAAAAGTATACATACATCTTTGTAATCGTGAGGTGTGGCTGGCGATCCACGTTACATTACGCGTTCAACGTTTCCACGTACTAAGCTTAAAGGCTGTACGCACAGGGGTGGGGCATACGGAAGGCATTATCCCTGATGTCGGATGAAGGTTCTTAATTCTGACGTCCGCCGCCTTCGCGCCGTTGCTTCACGTCCAGCACAGAAATTAACTTGAGAAACAACTTCAAATGGTCCCAACAAAAAAAAAAAAAAACGTTTTGGCTAGGGTATGTGATGTTTGTCTGTCGTATTGCAGTGAATAAGAATGTAACCACATATCAATTGTATGCTATTGCAATTGAATAAAGGTATACTTCAAACCATTTCGTGAAATTATATGGTTCCAAAAGTGTAACATTAAAATTGTGTGGCTCGGAAAAATGGTCTCCGGATGTCTGCTCAGGTGTAAAATAAGCGGCGTTGAGCATCATATGTATTATGGTGAATTAAGAATTATTAGCATTGTGACTTTTAAAAAGATGGCGGTAATATCAGACTTGCAATGGTAAATGAAAGATGCCGTTGATATCAATGGAAACATTTTCTTGTTAACCTATGTTCGGAGCATCTCAGTATATATTCATAGAATACGATCTTAGCTGGTATATAGGCTTTGACAAATATTAGATGATCATAGAATCGTGTTTGAAAATTATTACTGTAGTATAAACATATATGTATTTGACAGCTGCGATATTGCCTTATCAAAAACTGAATAAAATATACATGAATGTAAATAAAGTTGAAATGTATTGTTAAGTGAAATATGTTGTATATGCATGTGTCTGTAACGGAATAAACTATTTCTTGTGAAACTATATTTTGACTTTGATCTCCGAATTCCAAGAGCGAACTCCTGTTAAATACAGTGTTTCTAAGGGCTTGTTCACACGGGAAGCGACGAAACGCGGCCCGCGACAATTTACTTATTTGTTCTTTATAGAACTTTGTCATTTTTTTAGAATCGCGTTAGAAAAGGTGTTCACACGGGAAGCGACAAGTTCAGAACGACAAATGTTTGACATTTAAACAAATAATTTCCTTAGACAAGTTGATTTGTTTGTTTCTTGCCGCAAGTGGCGGTGCAAAACGCAAGGGGCGATTCCGCACCGCCTCTCGCGTTTGTGGAGATCCTTTAATGAAAATTAACAGTTAAAAGACTAAGAATCGTCAGTTGTCGCTCCCCATGTGAACACCTTGCCGCTCCATTTCCGTGCCTAAAACGCGTGTCGCGTCCCGTGTGAACAAGCCCTAATGCGCACTTTTTTTCATTAAAATGATCCAATGTTTTATAGCAAGATTGGTGTGCAAAAAAATTGTTTCACCATTTTGGCCTAAACACCTTTTGCTTAAATGTAACCACGCATAAATTGGCATAAATAAGGCCAAACAGTTGGTCGCACGGTCAATCAATTTTGAAATAGTTATTCTTACTTCTTTTTACGAAAATTAAGAAATTATCAAAATAGGTGTTCCTCAAACCACTCAAATCTCCAAGCTAGATATTATTTTCTCAAAATTTCCAAGCCAACTGGAATTTGGTCGGGAACACCTTTTTTTGAGGAACAGCTCGTGAGGTGCTCTTCGTTATTTCGTAGGGCATTAAAATCGGTTTAGCATGGCCTATCTATAATAATTGCCGGAATAAGGGGTTACAACTTCAATTTCGAATGCACGTCGCATGATGACATAAAACGTCAAATTTTGTAGCCTATATATATCGCTGATGTAAATGTCCAAATGTGAAAAGGCTGAATTGTTAGATGCCTAAGTTGAGTGACTTGCATATATTGAACAAATAATTATTGCCTTTGTAAAATATAGATCTTACAAACATGGTTTTTACTCCATTAAAACCCATTTCCATCCATGTTAAGTTAGGGCCTGGCCATATTCGAAGATATTTTGAGCTTTTCTCCTAAATATATATGTCATTCAAACTATTTCTGATAGAAAATTCTAACCGCTACCTTAACTCTCGTTGCGTTTTAAAAAGCAAGTCGCGTAAATGTGTTTGGTTTCTGTATGAAATATATTGTCAAACCCTGGTTGTTAGGGTAAAAAGATATAAAGGGCTACCAATGTGGCCAACTCCCTATTATTGCTTAGGGCTTTGCCACTTTGCACGTTATTTTGGGCTTCCCCCTAGCGAACTCTGTCTGTGTAACAAACTGTCTTCCAATGTATTACTTATGGGACACCCAAAATGTGACAAGGTTTTTAAAATGCACGGAGGGTTTATGTATGTTTTTGAATTTCCTACACATTGGATGACAGGGTTTGTTAGGGTAAAAAGGATTTGAAAAGCTTCCAATGTAGCCAGACCGTCATTTAAATTGGGAATATGAAATTCTCTGTTCGTATTAAATTGTTGCAAGATGCATATCCTTTTCATATATAGAACTAATTATTCTTTTCAAATATATCGAAAATAAAAACACAATCGTTTTGTTTAATGGTGAACATAATTCCAATCCATAACACCACAAGTGCCTTCTCACACTTTTAAATATAGTGGAATCTATGTTAAGTAATTTTTTATTATTATTATCATTGGGTAATATATAGAATCAACCCAAATGGTTGGCTCATATGCTATACAGATAACCACAAAAATAAAAAAAACAAAAATCTTAATATCGTTTTACATTTTCTTTATTCATTATATACTTTGTTAAATGAAAATTACAGTATGTGACAAAGATGATGAGTTATTTGTTTTTCAATCAGCAATATTAAACAAGATTAAAATGCATATTATAAACTTCGCAAGGTACGTTGTTATATGCTTCATTACATTAAGATGTAACGTTAAAATGACATTACAATGCCCTTGGGCATTATATTTTCCCAACGACATTTTACGTCCCGACGTCTGATAACGTACGGCTTCTAACGTACGGCTTCTTCATAACAATATTAGATTACATTTAAGTTATGAATAAACTGAATGTTGATGAAAATACCCAAAAGCTTATGCTGCAAGAAACATAAACGGCGTTGCGATTGTAAAAAAATGTGAAGCAATATTGTCATTGATTGTGAATCGTTTCCTTTCACGAATTCAAATTAATTTGCTCTATCGAATTTATAGATTTCCGAAAGAAATCAGAAAGATTTCAGAACAAATGTTCGATAATTAGGTTGCGTAAGATTTTGCTAATGCTTATACTTCTTGGATAAACGATGAAAATAAAACGAGTACAAAATAAAATCCAGGATAGACACTTGACAATAAAAACTGAAACGGAAGGGCACCGGAATATGTACGATCGATCCATGTTCTAGTAGCTAATTTATACCTAAGTAAGTATAGCATATCTGGATGACATGGTTATAAAAAGCATTACTTTTTTTTTACATTTTTGCAGCAAAAATTTCAGTAATAGTTGAAAAATATCAATAAACTGCAAAGAGTTGCACAATTTTACAAATAAATATCTTGCAATATATTCAACACTTGCATATACATTCTATGCGCACATTAAATTAAATCGCTTAAATAGTTTATAACACAATTAACTTAAACAATAATGAATTCATTCAAAAACAAATTGGCGGATATTTTTTTAAAATCCAAAACAAATCCGTTTTTATAATAATTTATTTTATCCTGACATTTTATGTCGCTATACCATAGTCTAAACGAATTTCTATACAGACAATAAAGACACCATGCATCTTTGAAGGACAACCAGGTCAATCTACTGACCTAATTATTTTTTTGCGATCAATCAAATCACGATACATACCTTTTTATATTTGTAAATAATTCCAAATTAAGGTTTTATTATTTAAAACAATACATAGAAATCACAGAAAATTCGACTTCAGATTTTACCGCGTGGACCGCTTCTGTCAATATTTAAATTGTAACAGTGAGGTCTCACTTGAAGTTTCAGTCGAGTTTTATAAATTAAAAAAACCTACATATACTCTATTATTAATATCGGCATGCCCGAACGAAATGTGATTTTCAGATCGCTGGATAGCTAAACTTAAACTTGTTTCTATTCGAATTTTCTCATGATAAACTTTATATTTTGCAAACAATATTTTTTTTACATTTAATTTGATATCGACTCAAATTCAGTTTTTGGTGATTTTTCTTAACTATCCTCAGAATTTTTCCATCAACATTGTGATGGCGTAGTGATAAGAGCAATTTAGATCTTATCAATATTATTAGATAAAGATCTCTATTATAGCCCTGGACACCACATTAACCTCCAGACACCGTTGCCTATAATAGCTTTTAAGTTATTGTTTTAATACTGTCTGGTTTATACCACATATTTATACGTCCTTTGTCTTAACTTTGAAAGTTGCGCTAACAAACCGTTATTGTTTATAACATTTTTGTTATACATTTAAAAATCAGCTTTAAAGCATGCAATATACATTTTATTTCATGGGGGCCAATTTTGATTCCTATACTCCCAATAAAATGCTGTCTGCATTGTGCTATGGGGTGACTTTTAAAACGCATGTTTTGTGTCTGTCAAACGCAACTATGCCCTTGACCATGTTATGCATGCATTGTACCGTTTTTTGTTTATTCATAACTCATTTATATTCATCAGAATAAATTTGATTAAAATGTAAAATATATTTAATGATATTTCATAACGTGATCACCGTAATCTCTAGTTAACAATGTCCAGTCAAAACACGGATATCAATTACACCAGTAACCATTTTTCCAAATATCGTTTGCAAATTCAAAAACATACACATTTATTACTCATCATTACTCTAATATGTGGTTTTTAATTATATGCATATTCGCATTATTGGTCAAGGCATAAATCAGCAATGAAATGAACGCGATTGGTGGA
>LQRL01058983.1:28290-39144 GCA_001703475.1 Hydroides elegans
ATAGGAGTCTCGATTATTTTCAAACTTTATTTAGAATGGGATACATCGTATTCAAAATTTGCATTTATGTCATCAATTCATTTTATTATAATTTAATAATTCGCTTTCGGTTTTCGGGTCAACATGTAAATTTGTGAAAAAAATGGGGGTAGCTTGAAATCTTTACACCGGTATATTATTTTAATTTACAGTTTTGGTCTTATACAATGCAAATACAACTGTATGCTCATGACGATAATAACCATTACATTTTTACGTTATATATTCCATGAAATAAACCGGCAATGACGCACAAATGACATTTTGTGAACCTTTTATGTTACATATTAAGAAATAGTATGATATAACATAATATATATTGTGTATAATTGGATATACATTAGATGTTAGTAGGTTTGTCATCCTAAAATAGATATACACTTTGAACTGAATTCAATATCTTTATTGAGTTTGACTTGATCAGTAACTCTTCTACAGTTTAGCGTGCTTCGTGTGCTCCTCTGGCCGTATTCGCCGAAATAACTGGTGCATATTTGGGTCCATTCGATTTTCCATCGCCAAAGTCGTATTCGAGATCCCCTACCAACAACCTCGCCTCTGTCGTCTTGGCAACATCCGGCAATTCCCGGATATCCCATCGCGTTGGTTCTTTGACACCAAATAACCTGAATCCCTGTGAAGACCAATGCCCTGAACAACGCATCGAACGGTAACCATGACAACGCTCTTTGTTATCTTCACTTGACGACCAAATAGCTGGTGTCATGGAAACGAAGGTCACAAAGCGCCATCTGTCCTTGTTGGTGCGCCCTTGGCGCGGTGGCGCACCAGCGTGTACTGTGCGGGCATCCCAAAGAACTATACCACCTTTTGGTACAAATATTCTTGTGATTTCACAGCCTTGTTCTATAAACCACTTCTTTGCAGATTCAGAGATGAACCAAACATCATTTTTCGACTCCTTTTGAAATAACTGAAAGTATTCATCATGCAATTTATGCGATTTCTCGATGACTGAAAAACACCAATCGTCTTCTTTGGCTTCCTCTAAATATGCAGCCCCTTGGTACGCATGTAGTCCCTTATGAGTCGGTCCCTGGTCCAAATGAAGCTGGTTCGCCCCGCCGTCGTGGTTCTCAAACGATCCATCTTCCTTTTCCGGTGGCTGGCCGATAGCAACGCCATCTAGGCTTGAGTGTAATTTTTGTGTACCCCATAATTGTGTAAATACCGCTTTAGCCTTAAATCAAAATGATAAGTAAATAGTAAAGATAAGTTAATATGTGAGTTTTGACGTGCAGTTGTTTAGAACAAGAGTCTATTTGATACCCAGAGCTAGAGAATATTGAGCCAGAAGGCGTTAAAAGTACACAGTATAAGAACGAACGGAGCGCGTGTTTATTTTTTTTTGGCATAACATATAAGATCATACGCGCCTGTAATCATAAACGTCTACAAAGATGTGTAAAATTATGCGAAATTTACAAGATTGAAGATTACAAGACTGAATATACAAACATAAATCATAATCACAATTTAGACCTTTAATCGAGCTTTCCATACGGCCGAATGATGTGCTATACCATAACCGTGAATGATAGAATGCATGTTATCGGGAAATCGGCCGTCCCCGTCGAAGGTTGTTAACCACGATCGAAGTTCCTCGATGTATTGATCGCATTCGTGGGGTTCAATGACCCCTGGAACCACGGCCACTCCGCGCTCTTCTAGGTCGCGCTTCATTTTGGACACCCTGCATGAGAGCGTTACAACACTCGATTTTTATGGGTGTCAGACAACTCACCCAAAAACCAACATACCCAAGTTGTGACCAACTCACCTAAGTGCTTTAGTCAACTCACCCAAATATTTTGGTCAACTCACCCAAGTTTTTGGCAAGTTTCTTTTTTTTTCCAGAATTCTTTTGAAAACATTTATCTTGTTAAATGAGGTAACCTGAATTTGTTTGTTGTTTTAGAATAGGAAACAGTGTATTTTCTCTATTGTGTTTTTTATTGGGGATATATATCGATGGTAATGAATGACATATGAAAATTATGGAAATATATTGTTTAAACCTGTAAATTGATAATTTTCGAATGGAGCTAATACTAAAATTTTTGCTTAAAAATGCTATTGACGTTTCCCTGAGCACAGACGTTTATCTGATTTGAACCATAGTAACGCGTGATCTGCACTCTGGGACCATCGCGAATCAGTGAGCGATCGCGGAATAAATTTATCCCCTCGCGAAAGTAAATCATTCAGTATCAATTGCAATCACAATCCGGCAGCATAAATCAAAAACATAAAATAAAATATAAAATATGCTTCAAAATTAATTTCCAATCAGAGTTTATTTGATAATGGTTGTTACCCATTAAAACAATTATTAAATTTCAATTTCGATTTTTATAAATCTTTTTTATATGGCTATTTTTATTTTTATAGGTATACATATATGATAATCACTTAACAATAAAATTGGGACCCTTAAGTATTTTTATGCATAAAATAATTTGGGTGAGTTGTCCAAAAAGTTGGGTGAGTCGTCCAAAAAACTTGGGTGAGTTTACTTTGAATTTGGGTGAGTCGTCCAAAACACTTGGGTGAGTTATCCAAGAATTTGGGAGAGTTGACCATTTTTTGTGGGTGAGTTGGTTTTTGGGTGAGTTGTCCTGATACCGATTTTTGTTGGTGGTGTCAGGATGAAAATGGGTCAACTCACCCAATTATTTTAGACAGCTCACCCAATTTTTTGGACAACTCACCCAAATAGTTTTTCACATATGACAAAATAATCCGTATTTTTTTATTCGTTGGGTATTGATATATTATAATTTGATTATTAAATCAAAACTTTTAACATCCTAGATAACATGAAGATGATAGTGCCTATTTTCAAAGGATCGTTATCCCTCAGTGAAGCGTCTCTGCTCGATAGAAACTTCAAATGCATTGTTTTCTGTGCAATAACTTAAGAAATACAATAGTTATAAATCCAAATGTATATCTTAACAAGAAAAGGTTTCTGAAAGTCATTCAGTATATTTTAAAACTTCGGTGAGATGACCAACAATTTTGTTGAGTTGACCAAAATATTTGGGTGAGTTGGTCATAACTTGGGTGAGTTGGTTTTTGGGTGAGTTGGCATACAGGCTGTACATCCTTTCTTTGTTGTTACGTTAGAAAAGGACATAAATGTCTTGGCAAATAACGAATATATAGCAAATATTGTATATGGTACCTTATAATTTTTCGATTCATTAATGAATAACTACGTCTATTACTATTTTCATTCTATGAAGACCTGCTTTCAATATTTAAACGCAATTTAAATTGCAGCCTTTAAACATTTACATGTTATTTTCAATCAAATGTGTTTATATTTGTTTTAAATATATAATTTACCATATTCACAGCTTACCATTCCTTTGTTCTGCTTATGTCTTGATATGTTTGTGATGCCATTTCAAAAACCGTTTATTCTTTAACCGCTAAAACCAACTAACTGTAAGTATCTTTATATGATATATTTCGTTATCGTTTAATCGCTTTAAATCCCGTTGCTGGTCCGTTTGGTTTTGCTTAAGTCTACGTGTTAAAACTAAAATAAAATGAATTATTTTCTTTTGTGTGACTTTTATGACTTCTCGTTGATCCAGAAGATAAAGTGTGATGTAAAATTAAAATAGTCTACAACAGATGAATCACAATTTTCAATATTATCACTTTTATCATGCACAATTGTCGTTAAATAGAACAGCTGTTCTATGTAAAACTAATACTTGAAAGATGCAATTGGTATTCATGGGTATTTATTAAAACATTTCCTAATTGTGTTGAAAGGGATCGTAGCATTTGAGTAACTAGGAACCCGAGGCAATGGAGATTTTTCATTGGATCCCCCGTTTACTTCAACAAATATTTAATTTATTCCGGTAAATGCTGAGAATTATTTATGAAGAGCACACAGCGAGCTGTGCTTCAGAAGCGATCGTCCAAAACAAATCCCTGCTAGTTCTGACATTTTGAATAAAAAAGGTTTCATGTTCGGAATTTTGAGTTAGGTACAAACTCATCCCCATGGTCTCAAAAGCAGAAAACCACCTTATTTTTACTTTACTTAATCCTGTTTATTTTTCTTAACCAAAAATGAATACAATAAACCTTACATGTACACATGCATCGTATTTAAAATTGATTTCTTACATTTGAACTAAATCCTGTCATTGCATTCATGGATCATGCGAGTACATTGTGCAATGTGTAGCCTTTGAAATAATTGCATAATCACAGGTTTACCTTCCTAAATCTTTTGAGAACAATTTCGAGCTTAACTTGACGCTTACAGGACAAACACACAAGGAAGACGTTGTGAAACAATTTTGGGCCTATAAAGAATTATATAAAGTAACTAACGTGTTCAAAAAAAATAACGCTCTGGTGGGTGTTTGGGTCTATAACTTTTTATTGCGTTGTATTTTCGAAATGAAATTTTTCACATAATCAACTTCAATCATTCTTTATTTAGAACATGTTATTATCTTGACATTTACCATCTCACCCACATCACAATATAACGATGTTCGATGAAGGGTGACAAAGAAAAAGTCACATCAGGCATCTCTTGCATAAAGTAAGCGATTTTGAAATCACAAGTTTGTTGTGATTTTCACAGTTTTCATTGTTGATTTTTTTTTTCAAAAAAATAATCAAATCGATAATTTCGTTTCCAAGAAAGTAAACAGATAAAAAGTGAATATTGCAACTAGCGATTTTTACGTACCTAGACAATAGTCTGAGGTTAAATCTGTATGCTTGGTATAGCCCGTCGGTGCATTGAGTTTAGACAAAGGTAAGGTTGATTTATCAATTTAGGTAACTCGATTAATATTTCGTCGAATAGCATATCACATTTATCTTCCTTGATATTATTATACATTTGGTACAATCTTCATTAAATGAAGAAGCCCTGCCATATTAATCGTTGAGAGAACTTAGGAGGGTCAAATGTGCCCATGAGACAAGCGATGAAAATGGATTGCATACTGCTGTCGGACAAAAGCAATATTGCGCTAAATCAAATAAATTTTAAGGGAAATATGTGATTCAGGCCAGATTAAAACATACCGAATGAAGGGGACAATGCTATTCAACAAAAACTCAAATAATGCACCAATCATGCATTGGATACACTTAAGACTCTATTGTGAAAAATGTATTGTCACCCGTCATTGAATATCGTAATATTGTGATGTTGGTGAAGTTGAAAATATCAAGTTAATTACATTTTCTGATTTAGTATTGATTGAAGTTGATTATGTGAAAATTTCGTTTCAAAAAGCCCACGCATTAAAAAGTTATAGACCCAAACACCCACCAGAGCGTTATTTTTTTTGAACACGTTAGTTCAAACTAAGGCATATATATCAAAATTCGATTGCGAAAAAAAACATCTGAGTGTTAATGATGTTTTATAAATATAAATGACCGACATATATTGCAATCATTTCTAAATAATTACTTGATTTGAACAACTTCGTTCCAAATCCTAAAAGTTTGAATTTGTGGTTGACATCTTTAAAATGTTTCCATTTCAATAATTTCCTATCGATAGAAATGAAACCTTGACGAGGTACAATCTAAGTCTCTGATTAGCATGTCTATACAATATCAGAGCTCTCCATTGAAACCTTTATAGAAAAGTCGCGTGCGCTAAAAAAACTTGATATCGAGAGCAAAATATAATTGTTTTTAAAGTGTTCCCATTTCAACAAATTTTAAACGATTGAAATAGTACTGTAGTAAAATAATTCAAAATCGCCCATTTATCATCGGCTTGATAAAAAGTATATATTGTTTTATTTTAATTGCACAAATGATTCGTTAAATAAAGTTTGCGTGCACCAAATATAAACGTAAAAAGCAGATAATCTCTTTACAATTCCCTTTTATTCAATCAACAAATAACTAATTCATTATTTTCTCTTTATTTTAAAATACTTTTTACGCGTATACTTAATCGCCCTTCAACATTTTAAGGTTGAGCCTGCATACTCTGCCTCGACAAAAATGAATAGCTCTAACCACAGACACATTTTGGTTGTATTCATTATCACGTATTGGCATATACTAAACCATGATATTACATATGGTGTTCTGGATTTATTATCAAATATTTCACTGTCAGACTGACCGTTTTTATACGTATTCGCGTTCAAATTTATTTATGTTCATATTTGTTTACTATGAAATATAGTTATAGTTCTCTTCTTTATTAATTCTTCGTCACAAAGCATCATAAACCGTTGGTTAATAAAGTTGACCTCTAAAATAATAAAGTTTACCTCTAAATAATATTGTTATTCATACATTCTTGGTTGACAAAGAATCATCTGAATTACAGGTCTTTCAAAACACATGTACAATGTAAATGTAGTTAAGTTGCATTTTCTACTATAAATGTTCATCTATATCATTTTCAATATCAATATTCAACTGATTTCCATTTCATTTTGCGTTCAAAAACCTGGATAAGGACGGATAAGTTCATTCGGGACGCATTGATCAAAAGAAACTCGGGATACACATTTATTTCTTAAATCTTGACATCGACTGTCATTACCTGTACATATTCATAATGGACCAATCTCGGTACATGTATCAATATTTTCTGAATTAATCAAATGATCGTGTTACTTGTAGTGTCGATAAATTACAATTAACGATATCACAGCAGTGTTGAAGTCTTTAACAAAATAAACAGTTCTTCAAATAATTACAGAGATAGTTTGACAACTTGTATACGGGAATAAATCACATTCATTATTAAGTGTACAAAACTGTAAAATCGATAACAAAGTTCCTTATAAATAAACGTGCTAAAACATTACATTGTAAATCAATCCAACAAACTTGAACTTATTGCTTGATTATTTTTTATATTGCAATAAATCAAATTCATACTACTTTTTATTCAATATCAAAGTTTCATAAGAATATGATAACAAATCGAATAAATCAAATCGATAACGATAATCCAATATATAAGATTTCGGCTCATTGTGAACAGAAACACAAATAATTTTGCAGCGTCGCCTTTTGGGCTCCTTCAATACAAAGGTTTAAATAATTTATCAACTTCAATCAATCATAAAATTCTAATCTATAGAATTCTAATTATAGACTTCTAATCGAATTTGCCAACACCATCACAGTGTTGCATGACAATTTCTGACATTAGAACAAAACGTAAATCAATAAAATAATCATCCTAGCATTCAATAATAGTCTATGACGACTTATTCAACAATTATTCAATTTAGTTAGAAAGTTAGAAATTCAACAATTTCGACTCGATAATAAATCAAATTCATCATATTTTAAATTCAGTATCAAAGTTTCATATAAAAATGATAACAAACCATATAATTCAAATCAATAACAATAACCAACAACAATACAAATTTGAACACGTTGCATATTTAAAATAATCTTTTGCTTAACTATATCACAGTTTTCGGACAATCTGACCTGATGAAATAATATAAATAAATTTAATCATTATGCTTATATTCAATATTAACATTATCGTTATTTCATATTGCATGTATTTCATTTAATCCACTTTACCCGTACAGGAAGACATATGTTTCTGAAGCGACACCTTTTGGGCAAACGATTTATCACAGAACTGACATTGATTCGGTTTCGCGTCTAAATGTATAAAACCATGCGTCTTCAGGTGCTCCTTTCGCGCGAAACTTTTCTCACAAATATCACATTTATACGGTCTGACCCCTGAATGACCCTTGATATGTCGGGCAAGGTCGGCTTTTAAATAAAAGGCCGCGGAACAACGATCGCATTTATGTGGCCTTGAGTCGGCATGCGTTTGCATGTGTATTCGCAGCGATTTCGCCCATTTATAGGAATTACCGCATATTTCGCACATATGTTGCTTTTCATTGGTATGGCTTTCGATGTGCAGTTTTAAGTCGCCTTTCAGTGCATAGGATTTATTGCAAATAACGCATTTATATGGTTTTTCTCCGGTATGGGCGAATTTGTGTTTCTTGCATTGTGCAAGATAGCGAAATCGCAGACCACATATATCACACATATAGTTTTTCGAATCCACAGTTTCTTTTATCCTGTTGGATTGGCCGTGATTAGCTTTAGTTTGTGAACTCTTCTTTTTGCTTGATCTATCATTGAAACTAGTTTGATCTACATTCTTGTCGACTGAATCTCGCGTCCGCCCAGGTTTCCTTGTTGACCTGTCCATATTGCCTTTCCGTAAACCAACACTTTTGTCCCGATTTATTTTCTCTTTCCGTGAATTACCAGTTTTTTCTTTATCGACTTCATTCTCCAACGAATAGGCGGCAGATTTTGAAGTTTCATCAACGTCAGAATTATTATCATCAAATGCGTTGGATTCCGGGGTTTCCGAACGATTATTTTCACACGACATATTCTCCTTTGTAATTTCAAGTTCCTTCTCTATCTGAGGCATCTTAAGAGAGTTATTTAGTGTGTCACACAAACTTTGATGCGTCTCTGTGGTAATACTGGTGTACTGTAATACTGATTCATTGTTTTGATTCGTCGCTTGTAGTTCATCATTAGGAACGAGAGTGTTTGTTGTTAATGATGAATTTTCATTACATTCTTGGTCAGTTATCGTTTCTAAAATGTCCTGTAGAATTGGCTGTATATTCGTCGATTTCGGATCAAAACCAACATGGCTATCCAGAGGTGGTTCGTTGGTCCCTCGGGTCGTTAGATGAGTGAATGTTCCTTCGCTATTCGCTTTTAAAGTCGTTTCAGGAAGAGTTACAACTATGGTTTGAGCTGCGATCGGCACAATTAGATGACCATTGGTCAATCTAGTCGCGTTGTTTTGTCCCACAGTGGTCGCTTCTGGAGCAATACCTTTAGGCTGAGCTACAACTGGCACAATATGTGGAATATTGGATAGAATTGACTGACTGCTTTGCGCTCCTATTTTCGTACCTTGATCGGATCCGCCAAGTCCTATTGCTAAAGCTTCGGAGGCGTTAACTGTGTTTTGTACATTAACTGGTGGTATATTGATTACCATAGGAAGGAAGGGCGTGGCGACGGTCGGGACGTCAGTCCTTAAACAAGCCTTCGCCGCTTCGATTAAACTTGTGTATGCTTCCTGTTCCGATTGGCCAATAGAAGGTTCATCTGCATTATTGATTGTGGGAGCTGGTGTAAAGGGTTCAGCTATGATTTGGGATATAAGTGGGACATCAATTTGGTTGTTAGTGTGTACATGGTTTTGATTGGAATTGTTCACAAATGGAATCTCATTAATACTGGTTTGATTGGGCATGACTACCTTTCCCTCGTTCGTCACATTTGAAATTTTAACACCCTGATCAGAATGAAAAGCTTGACCAGGATTCGGTTTATTATGATCAATTTTCATGGGATCCCTATTTGATTCAAACGAATGTTCAGATTGCATAACTGTACAGTTAATAGCTGATTGAGTTTTATCTATACTGGTCGGTTCAATTACACGTATCGGATGCATGTGACCAATATTCAAATCGGTCACCGACTCAGTCGTGTCTTTGTTATTATTTACTTTAACAGAATGATGCACCAGACTTTTAACTTTCGACGTTTCATTAAAATCATTATTATTCACACTCTTAGAAGCAGCACCGATATGTTTCAAGTAATGCTTTCGTATCACAGTCTTATCTTTGAAAACTTCCCCGCACAATTGACACTTAAACGCGGCGGCAGCCATTTTGGAATGTGTGACGTAATGCGCAGACAGGTGCTCTCTCCGCCCAAACGCGCGTGCGCAAAGAGTGCACGTGTACTTTCGTTCACCCGAATGAATCCGAGCATGACGTTTGAGGTCGCTGTGGATGGAGAAGGATTTCTTGCATACGGTACAGTGGAATGGCTTCTCACCTGAAATCAATTAAAAAATGGTCATTATCTATAAATTTCACATCAATATCGTTATTTGATTTTAATCAATTGGATAAACGGTAATCGATGGTATTCATAATTCATATCAATTTAAACATTTGATTTGAAATAGATATAAATATTTTATAAATTATAATGAGTTGAACTTATATAAAAAACTAATTCAAAATTATTATTTATTTTATATTCAGTCTTTACATAAATAATCGTCGTATCATGGTTTGTAAATTGTATTCATTCAAAAATACAACATCTATAGTTGTCAGTCTAACTTTGGCGACAAATAAAATTAAATTTAGTCTAAAGTACGATACTGTCTTTAAATGATTCTCAGTTTTATCTCATACTTACCTGTATGTATACGCATGTGCAACTTCAAACATGAGTTCTTCGAGAGCAGTTTCCCGCATACTTCGCACTTAAATAGCTTCTCCCCAGTGTGTGTAATACGATGTCGCTTCAAATCGCCATGCTGACCGAAACTCTGACCGCATATTTCGCACATGAATGGCTTGAATTTCTGGTGAATAACCATCATATGTTTATAGAGCGCACCTTTATTGCTCAGGGATTTGCCACAAATATCACATTGTGTTCGCCCGAGATCTTTTGACAATGTTGCGCCGTCTTCAGTGAGTATTTCTCGTTTCTCGACTGTATCATCGTTATCACTTTCATCTTGTCCCATATCGGATGCACATTCCTGAGAGTCAATTACTTGCCTCTTTCGCATCTTTGTTTTGGATAGGCTGAAATTCCGTTTTAGATTTTCCATTTTATTTACTCACATTTTATATATTATTGACAAATGATTCCTGTATAATGCAGATTTATCCATCTTGATCTTAGTTGAAGCTTGATACGTTGAAA
>LQRL01058984.1:0-20480 GCA_001703475.1 Hydroides elegans
ACGAAAATATTTTAATCAATAGATGGAATATTTACTACATTTTTTATCTTAATCTAATTTTTATATAAATTAAAAGATATTGTGAAAAGGAAATATAAATATATTGTATTGTTATATACTCATGAGTAGAAAAAAATCAGAAGTTCATGAACGAATGCACTCGCTTTCACAATTTTTAAATTTCTCTTTATCATTTGTTAACGAATTTTTAACAATTTTGATAGTTTGAAGAACATATTATTAAGGGGCCGAAGTGGGATGGCCTGAAGAAATAGGGGCCGAAGTGTCTTTTCACTAGGGGCCGAAGTGTCTTTTGCTAGGGGCCGAAGTATCTTTTCATGAGGGGCCGAAGTGTCTTGAGGAGGGGCCGAAGTGTCTTTTGCAAAAGGGGCCGAAGGGGCCGAAGTGGTAGGGGCCGAAGTGGTAGGGGCCGAAGTGTCCAATCCCCCTGAGTACTACCAAACGAAAACGGGGATATACTAAAACATTTAAACTGTATAACATTTTTTACTGTCATTCACCGTTCATTTTATACAAACTCCGACATTTTTCTATTCCTGGTTTATTCATATCTATATGAATCATTGAACACACCCTTAGGACGTTGTGGTGAGCCGCAATTAAATTTTTAATTAAATATAGGCCCCATATCTAAAATTTACAGATACTTACGACGTTGTGGTTGGCTGTGGTGGATTTATTCCTGGTCACGTGACGGACGATTGTTTTGATGAGCTGTGTCGCATCACCAAAAAAGGTCATTGAGAATTCTCACTTTTAAGATCGTTGGTCACAATGAGCATAAAACAAAAATTATTTGATATAATTGACCACCAGCATTAAAAATAAATTATTTTAAATTGTTAATCATAAAATTATATAGACCCTATATTTCGTTATAAGCTAGCGTATTTAATCAATGCCTTTAACATGGTAAATCATAATGAGCTATATTTCGGACAGTATGAAAAAAATGTTTTATTTGATTATAAATCACTTTCAACATATTTGAAACCATACTGAAGATTTACATGTATTCAGCAAAAAATAAGAAAAAAGCCGCGATTCGAAAGTTGATTTCATGCTAAATCCTATATTTAATATTAACTATCATTTCAGGAGGACTCATTATTATCTCATCCAACGAGATGTACGAATGGAAAGAATCTGGCTTCTACCTGGAAAAGATTCGCGCTACCATAAAATCCTATGAAGAGCAGGGAAAATGGAAACTCGAGAGTCATAAATATATTCCACATTTGGGACAATTGCGAGGGTCAACAACTACAGTCAGAGTCAACAAGAATTGAAATACTGTCAGGCGCAGCGTGTTTTATTTAAAACATTGAAATTGATAAACTATGGAGGAAAACTATTTCATATTAAGCAATAAGAAAAGAACTGAAAAGAGCAACCGTTATTATATTAATGATGGTAAAATTATATTGTGTTATATAAAATGAGTGTACATTCATTAAATGATTCAGTCATAAAAAAGGGTCCAACTAGCACTAGATTTTATATACATGTATATATAAACTGAAATTGACACGTTCTCCAACTTTAAATGCACTGTATAGTTAGAAGACCAACCATTATTATATTAATAATGGTCAAATTAAATTATGTTGTATAAATGAACTATAAATTTAGCTTATCTGCTTATGTTCATAATTATTTAAGTACTTTGGAAGTAAACACTTCTTTGAAATGTTTGCAAAATTATAAAAAAAAAACATATCTTTTTATTCTTATACGTATATATTTCGAGAAGAACTTACGATATTATAGTGATATCACATATAATTATCGATGATTTATTGAATGTTGCATTTATATATTGTATTTTTTTACTTTATAATTTTGTTAAAACCCATACATATTTACCTAATAATAACTAAACGTAGTTGAATCGAACTTAAGCTACTTACATAATTAGTATTTGATAGTTGGTTGCACACTAGGCTTTTCAATGGATTGAAAATAATTTTGAGAAACTATTTATTGGATTTGTCTTTAAAACAGCCGTTTATTTTCTTAAATAAATTAAATATAGTGTGCATTTTCTCTTCTCTCTTTGTAGATGATAACGGATTCATACTAAACCATCAGCTCGTTCATGCTAAAAACATGTTTTGAAGCATTTTTTCCCATACATTTCAGAAATATTTGTTTCCTATACCTTTCATTATAACACACGCGATGTGAAACAATGTCGTCATTAGCTCATCGATGAAAGTATTTATTACATTTTTTTTTTATCCCGACGTCAGTCAAAGATTCTTTTCACGCCGATAATGTTTCGCGACAGCGATACAACGCCATATAAACGCCATCAACGAAATCCGCCCGAGTAACGTTAATAACAGCGTCGTTTTGACGTAATTTGACGTCTTGACGAGTGAGATTTACGCTTAAAAATGTCTCGTTGAACGCATAGAATTCTATTGTTATCCGTTTCAATGTTTGATATAGATTAATATCCTGAATACACTAGGTTATAAAATCTATGAAGAAATAAACTTTCGGGACTGTTTTGAATATAATCTATGTGAATAAATAAGAAATAAAACAGTGTATTCCTTTTCATAATATCTCTTATTTTCTTTAAACATCTCGTTCCTTTCTGACATGTCGACTAGGGTTGGCAAATCAATAATTGAATGAACATGAAATTCTAGCACATAATGAAAATAAACAAATAGAGAAATTCGCGGAGACAGGAATACATGCAAAGTTGCGCATAACAATCATGTATCCCTTTGTGCTTATATTGACACCGAGACAAAATCGCATTTGTTAACATTTTATTTTCCATAAACAATGGAATTCTATATAGATTTCATGATATAAGCATATTAACGTTATAGCTGTAAACACCATAATCACAAATGCTTGTTTGAATTCTTGTTTAGATAACAAAACTTATATAACAAACCTATCTACAAACGGTATACATGTATGAAGTGGGTAGCCCCACTGATTAAGTGGCTTCCATATAACGAGAACCGCCGAATTTGGCCATAATAGGGATACACGATTTCGACAAAAGGGATCTATAATGTATAAATATAAGAGGTCATTTAGGATATCCATGCTTTAGGGCCTGTTCACATGGGACGCGGCAGGCGGCAATATACTTATATGTTCTTTATAGACTCTGCCGCAAGTTATATAAAGAACATATAAGTATAGTGCCGCCTGCCGCGTCCCGTGTGAACAGGCCCTTAGCAGTGACAATAAACATATTGGCTCAAATAATTTACTAACAAACATGTATTTGCACATGACTCCTTTTCCTCTTTTATTTTGGAAAAATGTGACATTTGATCGGTGAACGTTTGAGTTTTTATTATTTGGATAGATTTGAAGGACATCGCTGGTGATATGACTAGTTAATGAAAACATGTACATACAATAAGGTAAGTTGAAAAATGCTTCATGAAAAAACAGCAACCATTTACTCGTAGGGAAAACCAGTTAATGCGCGACAGTGGATCAATAAATAGTCTGATTTGCTATAGGAGGTCTATATGAATTCTATATTGTACATTGTTCGTCCAGGCTCGTTGATAATATAATAGACATAGTTAAGCGAAAATATATACCCTATCTTTTCTCGTATAAAGTTGTTTTACAACGTATTTCGACAACGCAAACCCATGTAAGCAATATTCATTAGCGGATCTACATAACTGTGTAAGCGGGTAGCTGGTGCTGAAGGGCACCCCACGACGTATTTCTCAAAAAATGGTGAATCGACTTAGAACAACATTACAATCCCGAAGAACAATAAAATAATGGTTTTTGAACATTCCATTTTTGCAAAAGGGTGTTCCTTCTTTCCAAGACAGCTGGACTGTTGCTCCTTTTCTAGCCAGCCTGGAACAGAAAAGGAACACCTTTTATGAAAAATGAAATGTTTCACCAAAATATGCGTCATTGCAAGTAGTATATGTTTTATAATGTATTTCCGGTAATATCTGTGAACATACAGTATCATATGAGCACTTAATCATGCGTTTAAAGCAAACTTTCGTTAATGTATCAAATATATATTTCATTACTGACATTTTAAAAGATGATGGAGGAAAGTGAATCAACCGCGGATTTCCTCAACCACGTGGCAAATCCTAGCGACAAGCAGAAAGAGATCATTAACCTTTATAACGATTGGGCTCACAATTACGATAGGGTAAGTCACAGATCGTGGCCCTTATGAATATACAAAATACCACAAAATCAAAGAATATAATTACATAAAAAATAGATAAGTTAAGTAAATACAATAAAATCAATATATTGTATGTATGAACGCCATATACGATTTTCATGCTATGAAAATAGTAATCCAAAAATTTTAAGTCAATTCTGGTCTAAGAGATACTCGATAACTGGTTGTGATGTCTACATGCTTGTGATATTGTATTGGGTTGTGTCCGTTTAGCATGTAGAAGACCTTGGAACGTACCATGGACCGTCATCCGTGGCCAAAGATCTCCATCACCAATATTCAAACACTGAAGGCAGGGTGTTAGATATCGGTGCTGGCACCGGACTTCTTGGAGTTGAGGTTTGCAGTTTATCTATTTATTCTTCTTTTTTTCGTCATTTAAAACAAAATAGATATGAACTGATATAGACTCTGCAGCGTCAACATATTGCCGATTTGCATTATTTTCTGTAGTTTTTTAATTCTGACATATAAGTTTATTTCACAAAATCGATTTGGCAATATATTCAATTTCTATATTGGATATAATAATAGTTTTGCGTTTACCATTAGAAAAAAACACTGTACTGTTCATCAAATATTTACTGACTTTTCAATATACAACACTGTTAAAACAGCAGTATAGATAAACATTGCATCTGCTGCTGAATATAATCGGTTATAAAATGTAAATACGAATTTATTTGTGGTTTAATCATCTATTTGATTTGATTGATTACTTCACAGTTGCAGAAAAGAGGATTCAGAAATATCGACGCTCTTGACCCAAATGACAATATGTTGAATAAAGCGAGAGAGCGTGAAATCTACAGAAATCATATTGTGGATTTGCTTGGCAAACAAAAACTAGATATCGAAAACGGTATATTTGTATTTTTTTTGATAATTTTGTTTAAGTTTGCCACGTCTTTATACCGTAGTTTGATGACACATTTTTAGAATTTTGCAAAATTTGATTGGTTTATCCAATGGTAATACAAGTTGTGTTGAGCATATTTCTTTCAATTTATAAAGTTATAACGTAGTTAAAACGTATCATCGAATTTGCACATTTCGATTACGTTTAATTCTTTTTTCTTCATTTTTTTCACTATTTTTGCTCGTGAATACAGACACATATGACATCGTGGTTGGTTGTGGCGTTTTCGTTCCCGGTCACGTGTCAGAAGATTGTTTTGATGAGATTTGTCGCATCACCAAACCAGGTAATTGAGAATTGTGTCTCATTCAGAAAAACGTTTTTATCTGGTAATATAAAAACGTTTACGGACGTCGTTCTTCGTCGCGAACGTAAGAACATCGTTTTTTTAACGTCTAGACAAAGCAAGACAAATGCAAGTTTTCTGAAATTTGCTCTACGCAGCGTCGGGGACGTATACTAATTGTTTGCGTCACGTTGTGACGAAGTTGATCATAAGGACTACGTTCCGTTAAGGCCAGAACGTCAAAGGACATCACATCCGATTGAGACGTTCAAAGGACGACCCTATTCTAATGGGGTGAATTGGGTATCATGATTTTACGACTTTTGTGTTTTTGTATCATGTATCATGCTATGGATTTCATGTATGGAACAATATCAAACTGACATTTTAAGCCAATTTAAGAAGATAAATATAAATTAAACAACAAATAAAAATAAGTTGTATTTTTATGATTTAAGGTGGATTATTCATCATATCTTCAAACGACAAGTATACATTGGACTCATACGCGTCGTATCAGAATAACGTCCGATCGGCACTGAAACTATACGAAGAAAAAGGATTATGGAAAATTAAAAATGACACGGCTTTACCGCATCTGGGAGACGCGAAAGCAGCAGCTACTACGGTCCGAATATCAAAATAATGTGAAATAAGGTTATATGGTTCGAAGGCTTACATGTTAAGGGTGCGGATTTCGCCAGGTATTGAATTCGGAGATTTTTACAGGTTACATGTGCGATAGATATAGAATTCGTTATCTGTTTAGAGGAAAAGGGTTTTAATCTTTTCAAAGCGGGAGCATTGTTTCGAACATGAACATCATGTGAAAAAAAGAGGACTATATAAGAAGAGTACCTAATGAGCTGTTCCTCAAAAAAGGTGTTCCCAGCAAATCCTAGCTGGCTTGGAGATTTTGAGGAAATTCGTTCTAGCTTGGAGATTTTTGCAGTTTGAGGAACACCTTTTTGATAATTTCTTTATTTTGTGATGATTAATGAGAATAATTAATTGCATATTGATTGCAATTGCTTGCAACTGTCTTATAACCTGTTATTTGTTATTAATTATTGGGGATTCAGTTTTGTTCAACAGTTTAATTATTGCAAAAGGTGTTCCTTTTCTGCTCCAAGCTGGCTAGAAAAGGAGGAACAGCTCAGCTGGCTTGGAAAAAGTGAACACCTTTTTGCAAAATGTTGATGTTCAAAAAGAAGTATTTGTTTGTTGTTTGTCTTTGTAAAGTTGTTTAACGGTGATTTAACAACTTTTTGAAAAATGTGTCGTGGGGTGCCCTTCTATATAAGCGCGGATCTACATTAATGCGACCGCGGCGGCCTTTGTATATTGAACTAAAAAGTACATTAACTGTTGGCCCCCGTTTGGCGCATCCGAACATATAAGGGAAAAAATCGCTGTTGATCTTCGCCACACCAAGTATGTCCAGACACCTTAACGCCAGGTATTTTTTGGATATATGACTGAGCAAATCATAATTTTGCACTCAATATCCGTAAAAAGCCTTTTTCATTAAACAGTCTTAACCCATCGGGCAAAGGTTCGTCATGATAACATCCCTTTGACGTCATTAATGCACGTCTAGCGATTATTGTCGATCTGGTGAATTGATTTACCAGATCGACAATAATCACTAGATCTGGTGTTTTTCAAAGTATATGAATTGTTGAAATATTTGTATTTTGCTTGCTATTTATTATTTTATATTTCATTTATCTGATTTGTGATTGGATATGTGATATAGTTAGTTCTTATTAGTAATAATTTTATGTTTTTATATATTTATTGAATCTACATATAGATTTATGATAAATTGCAAGTGTGGGTATAAACATATTAATAAAACCATGTAAAACCATAAAAGAATATCACTGGTTGTTTTGATTACTAAGGGACAACAGAGTCTTAGTTTTTAAGTGCTCAACAACAACAACTAATTCATAGGTTAGTATGGTGCGAAACAACAACGCTACTACCTCATTTGTTTGTCTAGTTGCTAAGCAACGAAGAAAGCTATCAAAGTGACCTCTGACGGCATTATGACGCTCCACTCGTGGTCTCCATAATAAGTATTCTCCTTGGGGGCAGGTACCATGAGTTGTAGGGTATCACCGGAAACCGCGTATACCACAACAGGAAGAGAGACACTTCTTTTTCCAAAACGAGGCCCTGTTTCCATGACGACCGTGTCATTGTTGTGAAGAAGCATAAATGGCGCCGCTATGTCGCCATTAGTAGTAGATGAGACGTGGAAATTGTAGTATCCGGTCTTGGGAATTTCCAAGATGCAGCTTTCGTTGGAGGCAAAGGTTGTGTTTGCATCTCCACCGAGGTTTACGGATATGTCGTCGAATAGGATTGGTTGATGAATCGGTTCGATTGGCAATGTCACATTGAAGGCCGTACCTTGGAAGATGATGCGATTGGTGGGTTCATCTGTCAAAGTTGTAAAAGAAATAAAAAGTCAAAAACTTACTATGAACGATGACAGAACCAAAATGAATTCTTCATGACGTTATAATTAGATGTTGCACCATACTCATGAATGACCAAATATGGGCGTAGTTAGATTTGTGATAGAAACTTTGTTATAAATATCGGTAAAGCCATTTTATCATGCGGTTAATAAGTGGATCAGTTTAGCTTTATCTGAATGTTTTAATAGGCTCGACATTTTGAAGTTTCATTCGATATGCATTGCTTTTGGATTTTGCCAGAAACAATTTTAGGGGGTTATTTTCGAGAGGTCTTTTCATGAGCCGATTTTGAATTAATATCCTTTACCTAGAAACGTTCGTAAGGGCTAAGATAAAAACACATCTTCAGTGTTGTCTAGCCCATGGGCGGATGTTAAATGATAAAGTTTCAATTAAGATTTCAATATATAAATTTAAATCTAATAAATACGTTCTTATTCTTTATAGACTTAGAAACAAGTTCAAAAACAAATTGACAGGGGACGTCAGGGATATTAACAATACATACCTAACGGTTTATGTAAATGAACGTTGTGGGTTAATGGTTAGTGCGCTTTTTCTTAATCCACACTTATGCCATACATGTATGTTGGTCTTTCTTAGAAAATGCACAACTAGACGCCTCTATATTCGCACTCATACATATATATTGGCGCCCACATTTAGCTCCATAGGTTCTTTATTGGTGACCCCATTCGACACTCTTCATGATCCAACTCCTGTTTGTACAGTATATTTACCAGATCGAGGACGTCTCCCAAAACGGAGACGTCTCCGTTTCGGGAGACGTCCTCGACCTGTTTTACCATTCATAGAACAGTCCTCAGGTTCCCCTTCTGGCCCTGGCGACCCATTTGTTCTTGTCGCTCCCATCATGCCTTGATAAGAATCTTGTTGATCACCGAACCCTGTTATACCACCGGTCTGTGGGCCTCCTCTCAGGACACCAGGACCTTTGAAGCAGACAAATATAAATACATGTACATGTATATACACTTATGTTTAAATTATTATTCTTAATTTCTTGTTATTATTATATATTTTGGGCCTCTTTTCATATCATCAGGCCCAAAAGGCGCGTTCACCCGAACCAGGCCCATAAAAGCTCGAAAGCGTGTTCTATTTTTTTAAATGTCAATTTCATTTGAAGAAAAAGCGCATAATTCGGTTGTTGGAAACATAACGAACATGTTTTCGAGAAAACAAGAAAATATTTTGAAAAAAAAAACAAATAGGTTTAAGCTATACTTATATGCGTGTATTTAAATATAAATACAATGAATAAACCTTAATAAATAACCTTCTTACCGACTGCACACTCCCCAGGTTCGCCTTTCATTCCTGGATACCCATCTCTTCCCGGATACCCATGTTCACCTCTTTCTCCTGGTTCCCCTCTCCATCCTCGCGGTCCAGTCAGACCGCGAGGTCCCGGGTTTCCCGGTTCTCCCTTTTGACCTGGGAAACCTTCAAGGCCGGGTGCCCCTGGAATGCCTGAACATAAAAAATAGAAAAACACACACAACATACACAAGTTCAGCTGCTGGAAAGTAAGTATTTTGTTTTTGTTGTCATATATGAATGTTTTAGGCTTGGTTACACCACATTTGATATTTTATGTAGCCGTGTTATACCGCATTTGATATTGTCACAGATAACGCTTCATTTGTAAAGGCTTTAAATTAATTTCATGTGATAAATGAAAAAGAAACAATTCGAATATTACTTTCCATGCCCTCTCGATACTTCTTATGCATTTGTATGTATAATGAAAATAGATATCTAATCTTAATTCTATTCAATATGAATTCATTATTAATGCATCAAATCAATTTAATTAATCACATAATGACATGAATTAAAATTTATGTTAATATATATAGATATTACATACCCAAGTAAAAATTGTGCTATTTTCAAAATAATTGACAAAATGAATTATACAATACTCCATAAGGTGTTCTCTAAAAACTTGATATATATGTATTTGTTTAGACATATTATAAGATACTATTCTACATATCTCTTTACCTATGTATCCATCTTTGCCTTTTGGTCCAGGTGCTCCGTCCAGGCCCGGCAATCCAGGAATTCCAGGGACCCCAGGGTCTCCCTTTTCCCCTTTCAATCCAGGGTAACCTAGGCATATAAATAAGCAGTTTATATCTACTTCCTTTGAGGTACTTGGTCGCGTTTTTATTATTTGGATCAAACATGGTTGCGCGTCTGCATACATTTTTTTTCGAAAGGAGTAAAACTCGAAAGGAGTAAAAGTAATAAATTGCTTTTAATTTTATTTACAAACGACATGGGTATAAAAGTGGAAAAAAATATACATCTTCAGGTTTCACTACTTTACAGTGTACACAATTAAATCAATTTCATGTTGAACCTAAAATATAAATGCGTTTGAAAAGACTGTTTTTAGGACCCGGCATATTGAAAACGTTTTGGGCTTTTCCTTACAAACCCTGCGTTACAATATATTTTAATAACGAAACGAGCGCTGCAGTAGCGTTTCCAGTTTTTCATTAAATACATTGGAGCACAGGCGTGGCAACAGAAAAGAGGTCGACATAGCGTCCCATGTGATATGGGGCCATATGCATAAAAATCTGAGTGCACTTACATTCTAAATCAGTAGGGTAAATCTTGATTCATGGCTGGATTTGTGTAACCAAGCAATTATATTCATAATTTTCATATTAAGTGCAATGTATAAAGATTGTTTCGATCAGATTCTCGAAGTATTTACAGGAGTACCCAACGGGCAATTGTTGAAATAGTGTATTATTTTACTGCATTTGGCTTAAAATAAATTCTAAACTACTTTACATCTGATTATTACTTGTATTTATTGAATGGTTTTATTCTTAATTTGACAGCAAGGAACACAGAAAACATCGTGCTAGCAACTTAGCACAAATTTGCCAGCAGAATAAAACATTGATATGATGAAGTGTTATTTTTGCGCATAGTTTGAAAAAGTATCTTTTTGGACGTTGTTATGTATATCTTATATTTACAAGTGTATCATAGTCATTATACTATGCTTCAATTCTATTTTATTGTAAATCAACATTTTTTTAAGACTAATAGAGACATATTTGTAACTTGGGTTTTATTCGATTAAAATGCCAGGAAAATACGAAATAATCTAAATGCAATATTTTATCTATTCTATTCAGTAAATATGCCAGCAAGATAAATATTTGAAAAGAATAGATATTTCACAGAATAAATCTGTATTAACCGAGATATTGATGTCGAACTTAGAAGGCAAATGCAATTAGATATTCACGCATATGGCCCCAGGGCCCATATTTATAAAATCTAAGCACGCTTATATTCTAAGTATTTGTATGAAATCTAACAATATCGATAGGGTCATACAAATAAATAGTTGTCATCTTTTATCTTAAGTCAAAGATAAAGCTATTCAAAATGTTTCAGACAGAAATAACATGATAAACCGAGATATTGACGTTGACCTTAGACTGTAAGTTTAATAAGACTTTATTTACTTATATAGTCCCACGTCTTTAGTACAAAAATCATTTCTATCGGTTTAGCGCACTTACCTCGTTCGCCCTTTGGACCAGCGGCTAGGCCATCCAATCTACCAGCTCGTAATCCGCTGCTCTCTGAAGGCGAGAAATACAATATGATAATCAAATTCAATACACAATACTAACCATGCTTTGCCAGCTCATAGAAATTGCACTTTTCTTTATATCATTTTTTTTTATGGAGCGCTTTAGCAGAATTTGTCAAGACCAATGCAAAATGTAAATAAAAACCAATAATCAGATTCCGTAGGGGCTTCTTAAGTTGTTACAAATTCCGCAGATTCAGACGCTAAAGGACGCTTTATTGGTGCATTATTATTACGCAGTAATTTATCTCACCAACATGAATTGTTTAAAAAATCGTTTGAGATTTCAACAATTTATTGATTTCTTACTAAAGTCTATCTTGTATATATTCAACGATCATACAAAGTCATTCAAATCAATACCTAGGATATATATTATTTTCAATATCAGGATAAAATAATCATTCCATCATGCGACCGTTGCAGAATTTAGGAGACTAAATATATCTATCCAAAAAATGTTAAATACATATATAAAGGGTATGCTTTTGCACTAAAAGTGCGTAAATATATCTATCCAAAAAGTGTTATATACATGTATAAAGGCTATGTATTTGACTAATATCCTATTTATTAAAAATTATAAATCAGCTTTTGTTACAACAATCAACGGTTTATGATTTAGAAACTTGATTATGGTGATAATGATAAATATGTTTTAAAAAGTTACCTCCAAAGACAAATAAAACTCCACAGACAAGAATCAAGCAATTATAATTCATTATGATCACAGTTGAAACCAATTAAATAAATAGCGTATCCAGGCAGGCTTTACAATAGGTTCTATCCAATGAAGGAGTACCTCCAATTATTTAAGATATAAATGTGAAACATCACGTCCATAACCATATAATGTATATTTTCTGTGTAATGTTTCGATGTGAATTAGATACAGATTATACAAGCGGTTTCTTCAATCTTTGTATACGTTTTAAAGCCATGCCTTAAAAAAATAGCAAATTTTCGACAAAAAAGTTACAACTTGTTGATAATTTGTTATTCGGTCCAAATGTTCCCGGTCATAAGGGCCCACGCTTGGCAACATAGGTCTAAATGGCCCCAGTAAAAACACTAAGTCAAAGCATCGCCATTTACAAAACACCCAATAATCAGGTCGAGGACGTCTCCCGAAATGGAGACGTCTCTCGAAAAGGAGACGTCTCCGTTTCGGGAGACGGGCGTCTCCGTTTCGGGAGACAGTTGGCAAATTTCGTTTATTTAGTGACATATATTTTTAAAAAGGTAATTAAACAATGACATTCATTAAATTTCACAAATTTATAGATTGGATTACATATACTTTAATGCATAAGATACGAAAATATCACAATATAACAAGTGAAACTAAACAAGATATGGCGTCTTAAACATAGATGAATGGGAAACACAATTACATTATTGAATTAATCAACTTTTTATTTTGATTCATAATTCTAAAAACACGGATCGGGCGACAAAACCAAGAATGCATATTCAAGCTAATATACTCTTATAAACACTAACGAATTTTCATGAAATTTCTATTCTTTGATTTTGTTGCACATGCGTTTCTTTGTGAATCTTATCTTCTTGAGCTGTGATATTACCTATACAAATCTATTTTATTGTGTGATATCGGTAAAGATATAGAACTACTTCTTCATTCATTAAAACAGAAACATTCTGAATCACAACATGTCAATGGATCTTAGGTTTGATTAACTGCTGCATGATTAAATAGTTTTTTTTTAATTCTCATTAACAGCAGGTATTCAAATTATTTTCCTAGTTTGTTTGTGCTATTTAATAATCATAAGATAATTAATTATTTGATTTCTGATATTTAAAAAAGAAGATGCTAATAGGACGAAGGATGCCAACAAGTCATTATACATAGAAAACAGTGTAACAACAGCTGTTCATAAAAACCTTTGTTCACTGAGGTGTGTTTAATGTAAACTTCAATTAGTAGGCATATAAAGTTCTACATGAGTTCTTCTCACTCAGGTGTGACCACTGGTTATATTATCTAAAGTTTAATGTCTACCAATATCTTACAATAACATCGATTTGTTTAAGTAATATCGCATCTCAAGAAGCAACGATTCACAGAGAAACGCATGTGCAACCAAATCAAAGAATAGAAATTTGATATAAATTCGTCAGCGGTTATAGGAGTATATAAGCTTGAATCTGCATTCTTGGTTTTGTCGCCCGATCTTTCTCTTTAGAGTTATGGATCCTAATAAAAAGTTGATTGGTTCAAAAACATTACTTTTCTCCAATTCATCTATGTTTAAGACGTCATATCTTGCTTAGTTTCACGTATTATATTGGGATATTTTCGTATTTAGTGCATAAAGGTATATGTTATTCAAAATATAAATAAAATTTTGAAAACGCTCTATATTTCATAGTTACATCACCCTTTGAACAATATATGTAACTAAATAGACAAAATCAGGCAACCGTCTCCCGAAACGGAGACGCCCGAAACGGAGACGTCTCCGTTTCGGGAGACGTCTCCGTTTCAGGAGACGTCCTCGACCTGATAATACTTTATACGTTTAGTCGTTGTCACTCAGTTTATCACTTGTCTTCCGTGACCAATCAATGTCTCAATCAATAGTCATGTTTCAATATATACTACTCGTTTATAAACCACGTTTAATCAATATTAATAGATTATCTATTAATGTCAAAATTACCTTTGTCATATAGACTATTCGAAGCAAAAGAAGTAAGTGTGATTGGGATTTATATGTTACAAAAACATCTAGAAGAAATAATACAGTGTATAACATATGTACGAAATCGTTTATCTAAATTATATGAATAAGTTTGTCTATGTAGTATGTTTTATAACATATTTTTGTAGAATTGAAAGATTGATCTTATTATTATAGGTACCTTTAATAATGAAAAGTGCGAACTAGTATATCTAAATATCATAAGTTTAGGGACTATTTTGACCGGGGCCATTTGTACATATGTTGCTAAAATTGGAGCCAGTATGACCGGGGCTATTCTGACCTGGATTCGATAATTCATACGCTTTTATCTTGGTTGTCACAAACCATAAGTTCTTCACTGTTATAATGAGAATTGACATAAACTTTCAGGATCAATCATTTTCAACATGTTATTGCACAGTTCTAGACAAATATTTACATAGTTTTAAGTGCGTTAATGTTTGTTAAGAAAACTGTCATTTTGTATGTGTATGATAGCGCAAAACTTTAAACTTCAGCGAAACTTTTCAGCGAAATTTTTGTAAGCGAAAGATTAATTTTCCGGATTCTGTTAATATTATGTTTCGTTATGATAGTAACCACGTATTTCTTATAGTTTATCTTGTTCATGTGTATAGAATTATATTCATCTAACCAATATATTTAATCTTTTTATGGAGTTCTATTCAACGATAAAAAAAGAAAAGCTGATTAATCCTAAGTGCAGTTAATGACTCAAATCACGGATAATCCCCGTTTGTGGTTTGCTTTATGTCACTTATACACATGATTTGATCAAAATACACATAAAAATTATTATCAAGTTCCAAGTTATAATTGCATATCATTCCAATAAGCTACATATTGAATAAGCTCTTGCCTTGACTAAGACTTTATTCAGATCATAAACCAGTTCCAAGGACTGTCATTTTACTATTGTATTCCATCAAGTACCGGTTTTTATATCAAATATGTAATTGATTATAGCTTTGATAATTTGTTCTTAAGATAACTCTTTCTTATGATAAATTGAATTACAACATATTATATTAGATATATTCTATATAATGTTCAGCAAGTAGTCAATGTTATGATTTGCTTTAAAATTATTGATTTAAACATTAAGCTCAAGTGAGATTTATAAAAAATATGCTATGTGTACGAAATGTTTTTAGCACTCCTATGATATTCATGATTGTAACACGACTTGTATATATGTATTTGAGAAAAAAGGGGACTGCCCATAGAAAACCGAAAAATGGGGCACGTCCCAAAACCGAAACAAAAAGGTACCGGTTTTCATGACAATCATTTCGGCGTTATGTAGCGGCACTCCTGGTGTTGAGATGCTGCCTCTTGCGACTGAAGTGACTTTGAAGTAATAGAAACCGGTCTTGGGAACACTCAGGTGGTTATCATTCGGGGTTGTAAAGGTAGTAGCATCATCGCTCGTGAGGTTGACAGATATTTAGTCGAATACAAAATACAACAGTTGGTATGGGTTGCATTTAGGTCACTCACATCGAAGGCAGTTTCTTGGAAGATTTTACGGCTGGTGCTTTATTTCAATTATTGGTTTTGCCATCCAAAGTTGTTGATAAATTACATATGATTACAGAAAGAGAGAATTTTCCCATCGATGCCTGATATCATTTTTGTGTTTTTATAAGTATCATTTAAAAGAACAGGTTTGATCTCATACTTACTTTATAACTGATGTCCGTTATGAGCTCTGTGGCCCTACATTGTGGCACTAGAAACGTTTCTCTGTAAGGCTTCATTTTAACATAAATTTAGCACAATGACTTCTTGTATAAGATTTGTTGGTGGGATCTTCATTGCCATATATGGTACTGAATTTTTACTAGATATCTTACCAACACCAGAGTAGACCAGGAGACCCTGACATGACGATTGGTCCTGGTACACCAAGCTGGCCGAGTATACCTGGGTTACCCTTTTCTCCACTTAGTTCCATGACACACTGTATTCTATCATCACCTCCTGAAAAAGGGAATAGTTTTACGGGTTTCAATATAATTTAATGTTTTTTCTTACAATTATATTGCCAAGATGATTATATCTTACATGCACACACCTTTAGAACCATTGCCATTGTATAATAGGAATGATTACCGAAGGGCTAAATCAAAATGGTTATTTGCCCGAGGAATAGGGAAAAGTAATGCCAAAATCCGAAGGGCGCGGGCATTACTTTTCCCTATCCCGAGGGCCAATTACTATTTTGATAAGAATCCTGAGGTTTTTGTTCCTTTTATAACACGGATTTCCGCACCTTCAGAGTTCGAAGGGTGAACTTTATTTACGTTACGTTTGCGTAAATCTACGTTACGTGTGGTAAAATGACTATTTTTGTAACAATCTCCCTACCTTTACGGATAGTATTTTTGAAACTGGTCTGTCGGTACGCCCAAAGTCTTTGAACATACCTGCTCAGTTTGGTCGTATGTTTTCATAGATTTTTGTGCTATTTTGGATGCAATATATTCACAGTTGTTCATGGCCGTTATTACTCCTTTCATCTGCTTTAAACTTTGCATTTCGTCGGTCCTATTCATTCATGCTTTATTGATTGTACATCAATTATTCACATCATCATCTTGACCCTTACATTCAATGACAAATGCTTAAATTTAATTCCATGTATGTAAACTATCAAGCTCATTTCAGTCCCTCTTTATTATGTTTCTAATTCCAGTCTAGAAAAATTCTTGTACTTTTAATAGCGGTTTATTTACTTTATACGTTAAAATACAAAAATATAAACTTATTTATTCCATTTACATTAACATGTGTGAAATCCCTTCATATTCTTTCCAGTAAATGTAGTAAACAAAATTGCAAACGTAGAATTTGAATACAATACTAGGTCAGGTTTACCTAGTACAGAGTGAACGTGTGTGTCCTACATATCTCTCTGCTTGCACAACGTACTCTTACATACGCTTATTGCATAGAGAAAAACCCCATATACATCAGGCAGGTTAGCACCCGGGTAACTGGGGTTCAAAGGACTCTGCACCGGGTATTATCACAAAAGATAATGACAGGGTGGTAATGCCCGTAAGATGCTGCAACATGTAAAAAATTTTTTAATTAGTTGTAAAAAGGCTATCACGTTCGATCTTTAATAGCTGTATGTACTTATATTTTTCATAAAATCTGGCATTGCATTAACAAACATTCATTGGATTCATTCATAACTCATTTACCTTAAATTCCATTAATACTAGAAAGTCCAGAACATTATGTCAATAATATAAAATAAAAGGAGATTGTCTATTTTCGCGGCAACCCAGAAGTCAAAATTAAATACATAACAAATTTATAAACTAGTTAGGTTTTTTTCGGCCAATCTGAATCAAAATTATACCATCGAATATGTTATCTAACCAGAATTCTTATGAACTAAATATTTAGTGAACAAATAGCCTGTATAGATTTAAAAAAGGATTTTAACTATGAATAACGCATTTCGACAGCCATTTCAAAATTTAGTCAACACTCAATTGGCATGTTTGGCATTTCGAAACAAACAATGGGTCACATATAGACGTGTTACATATATCCACCTAATAGACACACATTGCGAAGTATGAGTAGGTAAAAATTCAGGGTTCTACGCGAAGTGATTGGGTGGATACACAACTGCAGTTCTGTAATATGTTTTAATATGGAGGGCTTGTTCAATGTGTCATGCACTCCACATACAATTTGCTAGGTAACGTTCTTAACATGTGATATAATTAAAGAACAAACGAAAAAGAAATAAGAGCAGTTCACTAGTACAAAACCCTACTAAAAAGTACTGATTTAAGATTTTTCACGCAAAAAAATGGATCCTAAGTTTTTATCTCCTGACACGCTCGTGGCCTGTGCCGAGGCCGAGAAAAATAGTAACACATTAGAAGGAAAACCAATAGAAGATGTTGAACGAGAAATGACTCGAGATATCAAGGATATGAAACTACAACAGGATCTAGACGGGAAAGAACTCTCTAATTAGAAAACTGAAATTGAAAGCCTAAAGCACGAGAATCAAATAAATCAGTGGAAAATAAAGAGTCTGGAGAATGAGCTCTCAGATATAAAGGCACATTCAATACGCAACAACCTGATGTTTCGTAATGTCACAAGTGAAGGTAGCAATGAGAATGTCATTGCAAAGGTGAGGCACATTTGTGCTCAAATTGGTGTTCAGAACAGTAATTCATTCAGAATCGAGAGAGAGAGCACAAAGGCTAGGTAGACAGTGGTCAAATTGTAGTCAAGTTCTTCTTCTACGAAGATCACATGTATGTCACATGGGCTACTTAATGGCCTACAAAGTCCTAAATTTGGACAGTTGTTACTTGTTTATTTATGTTTATAAAATGAAGCCAAACACTATTATTATTTGTCTATATAGGATATATAATATATTCCAATTCATTACTCACAATACATAGTTTGAGGTTTGTTTAATTCAAGTAACCTTTAGATAAGGAGGAGAAATGTCTTTTTGCGTGGTGTCGAGGCGGTTTTCGATACAACTGTGTCGATGCTTAGACAGGGAATGTCCATTCCCCTTTTCTTTTCTATATTAACAATTTCTGTGCTATAAAATGCTGCAATCATGACTACCTTTCTTTTCTATATTAACAATTTCTGTGCTATAAAATGCTGCAATCATGACTACCTGCACTATTTCTTTCAAACAGTAGCTTACTTACTCAACCCGGCTACAACTCTCTATATTTGGGAACAAGTAATGGCATCATTTATAATGAATATACTATGCGATTAATCCTATTAATATAAAAACAATATCAGTAGAGGGCTAGTAGATAGCAAAAGACGAGGCTTGTTTAACTGGGTTACTTCACATCCACATGGCCCTTTCGACATAATTTTACTCCAGGAAACCCACACCTCTCCCAAACATGAGAAATAATAACATAAGTACATGTGGAGTAGCTATAGACCTTACCTTATGCGCTCATTGTAGCCAATCTAGTCGTTGAGTCATGACAATTATAGCTGATATACTTGCTAAGTATGTCACTAATAATACAATGGACAGTCAAGGCATATATCTAATGATAGAAATGCAAATAGAACCATCTGAATTCGTGATAATAAACATATATGCCCCAAACCTGAAAAATCAAGAAGAGGAAATTTATTCCTGGAAAAACATTCAAAAACATCTAGATTCTCACTGAAATTTGATTGCCATTCTAGGCGGTGACTTTAATTTATATCTTAATGGAAACCTGGATAAAAAGTCCCCTCACTCAAATTATATAAAATTACTACTCAGTTAAAGGAAATAAGGAAATAAAAAATGAATAAAAATGAAAACAAAAGCATTTTACATGAAGAAGAAATAAACCCTTTTTAATTCCATCACGCTTAAAGACTACTGGCTCATTTCAACACCTCTCACTTACAATGTAACCCGAGTAAAAATAATTCATGGTTTTAAAACAGACCTTTGCGCAATATCAATGAAGTTCGACTTAATGAGCATACCAAAACGAGGACAACGTCTATTGAAATTTCCAAGTTATCTACTTAAAGATAAAGAATATACAAATCACATTAAACGTGTAATAAAAAATAAGAATATGAATATGAGCAATCTCACCCACACGATTTTTGGGAATTTATGAAATTCAAACAAGCCAAGAAACTATTAGCTACTCAAAGAATAAACGAAAGGATACAAGCAATATAAAAGTGAAATATGTAACAAACGAACATCAATGGAACAAAAATTACATTCAGCGGACACACCCGATGAAATACAGTCCACATCCAGAACCAACTCTCTGAACTATATGAACAACATAAGGCTTATGCCTAATTTATAAGAAGTAAAACCTACTTTATAGAACATAATCAACGAAATTCTAAAACATTTTTTTTTTCAATATAGAAAAACAAAATTACAATGAAAAGCTTATTAAAAAGTTTAAACAAAATAATGGAACAAAAATAACCGAATCAGCTGAAATATTAGAGGAAACAGCCCACTTTACAAATATGTTAACAAACAAGACCCAAACAAACACACCTGTTGGATTCATTTATCTATAGTTTTTAACAAGGCTTCCTTAGTTAAGAACAGATAAGAAGAATAATACGACTTATTCCTTAAAAAGGAAAATATATGATGCT
>LQRL01058984.1:20607-31331 GCA_001703475.1 Hydroides elegans
AAAACTCGAGACCAATTATTCTTCATAATATTGACTCCAAATGTCTATCATTATGTCTGGCGGAGCGTTTTCAAAAGGAGTCAAAGGTCTAGATCAAATCAGTTTCATAAAAGATAGATTTATAGGATATAATATTATAACTATAATTGATGCGATAGACTTCTTAAACAAAGAGCAAAAGTAAGGAATTCTAGCTTTTATTGACTTTGAAAAAGCCTTCGATAAACTAGATGGAATTTCATAGATAAAACACTCGACGCCTTTAATTTTGGTGAATATATAAGAAAATGGATCACAATTATCTCTTCAGACATAGAAAGCTGCACTCTAAATAACGCATACAAAAGTAGATTTTAGACAGTGACCCACTGTCAGCACTCTTATTTATTCTAGCTGTAGAAGTCTTGGCGATAGCTATAAGATCAGGTAAAAATATAAAAGGGATTAGCGTGACTAGGAACGAAGATAAGTATCTTCGCTGACGACAAAACTCTTATGCTTGCTGATATCATTAGGGCATCACTTAATATTCTCTCTATTGTTTCCTTTACATCGGGGCTTAAAATAAACTAGAATAACAGCGAAGTTCTTCAAGTAGGTAAGATCAATATTAGTTTCAAATACCATAGACCTTTCAGGCTCCAGTGGTCTCGAGGCGGGATACAATATCCTGGAGTCTATTCTTACAACTATGTCAATGAAATGACACAAGTCAATATTTTCAACCAAAAAAAAACTAGAAGAGTTCAAATATATTCTTAATAAGCTGTCTAAGTTTCGCCTAACTTTAAAAGGAAAAATTACAATTATTAAATCCTTTGCACAATCAAAGGACTGTCAAGAGGACAGATTCAAGTCTGTCAGGATGGAGGTCTACGCCATAGAGTTAGCCAATATAAGATCCTCTTCCAAGTAGCAACAACGTCCCATAAACATTTGTAAATAGGCTGTTCATCATAAATATACAACATACATTGTAAACCCAATTACAAAATGTAAATTACATTACTGTTTGTGCACGATGTTCTTGAATAATGCATTTCAATATTTCATTGTATAAGGACATTCTATTAATATTTCATAATTCATTGACACATCTGTATTACACGTACTGGTTTTAGTACACCACATAAATAATTACATTAATTCAAGAATAAAGATCATGTGTTTACATGCGAAATAGGTCCAGCATCATTATAATTCGGTATAACTATGGATACAACAACATATCTGTTTCCAACGCGAATGAAATAAAACAATATGTCTACATTCCTACATTCTTAGTATTGCGTTTATTAAGTTGGGATGACAAGGGATAACTTATAATAAGTTTTTATATATCATGCAATCAGACAAAAATCAATATGATTGTGTCATATTTTGTTTCAAAATAACATTTAGGAAAATACTCGCTAACATAATTACTAGCTAACATAATTACAAGGCATTGTGAATTTAGACAATAACGAATACTTCAAAGGACTTATATATCAAACATAAAAACATGAATCTATTCATAGTTTTCGTGTTGATGTTTATCAACAAAATCGGAACCTTTGACATCGATGGATCGAATTACAAAATATTCAAAGGGAAGAAAGCTTTGTTAAATATCACCGACACGATTGGGGCTCGCTCGGTCATAGAGTGTGCCACAAAATACGAAAACTCAAACCAGTGCACTCACGCCAATTTCAGAAATAAAACGTGTCAATTTTTGAAGCATGGTATATCTGAAATGGTAATCGATTTGGAGAAAGAAGCTGAAACCAAGTACATTTGTGAGTATATTGTTCTCCTATATTTGAGGTTATCTATCTCTACTAATCTCAATCTCTATTTGAAGCGATCTATTTCTACTAGTAGCTTCTTGAATAGATACATATATGATTCAACATTAGTCTCCTGTGGCATGCCCTTATTTGTGTCTTGTAATTCCTATGGTATGCTAATAACATAAAAGTCACAATGTCTGAAATTACATATGGTCCTAAAAAGAAGGTAAAAATAATTTCGTCTTAAATATATGTTATGTCTTATTGCTTGTTTCGAAGATCCTTTAGTGTGCCATGGCAATGAATGTCTCAATGGCGGGAATTGCATTTCTTCTGCTGAAGGAATCACATGTCAATGTCTTGAAGGATACACGGGAGAAGCCTGTGGGGAAGGTATTGATTAGTTGATTATTAATAACTACTCTGTGGCACGGCTAAACAAAAACGACTAAATTATTTGTTTAAGGAAGCATAAAGCTAAATAGAATTATTCTATTGTAAGTATATGACGATTTAAAAGTTGCGAAACATATATGTTTTAATATAGTACATAACCGGAGGTGCCTCTGGACTTCAATTTTATTTGAACCTTTGGCATGAAATCGTTGTACCTCCCACGGCTGTTTAGAACTGCCCCTTTAGTTTTTTGGAGCCAACTTATCCCTTGCTCATCACAACCCCTTTTTGTCGACAGTTTTTATTGGCATATGCTTGTAATCTGCAGCGTTATACTGTAAGAACGTGCATTTTCCCAACATTTGGTCAATTTTACACTTATTTTAAAATATGTTGCCACATTGGTATTTTAAAATTTCTTTTTGCAATAGTATATTCAATATGTTTTTGATTCAGCTTTATAGTTCACTAACCCCCTCCAACTCGATTAATGCATGAAAAATGAGCTAAAGAATTACCCCATTTTGGCAAAAATTGGTTCTTAAAAATGGTTGGATTCAGTGATTATTCTACGTTATAATGGTACTAAAATCGATATAATACATAATAGGATTTTTATTTATATCCCACGGTAACTGCATTGTTTTTTTAAAATTCGTAATCGATTATATGGCTTCGGTCATTACACTTTTGAATGTTTGCGCAAGAGAAATGTCCAAATTATAGTCCAAATCAAAGTCTTAATTATAAAGAACAAATTGTATACAATTAAAATAAAGTCTTTTTGAGAATTATTTTATTTCTTATAAATCGTCAGCTCAACATTTATAAATATTGTTAAAAGACATATATTTTTCAAAATAGAAGAATCCCCTTTTCTAGCGATACAAGTTTAAAGAACATCTAAGGTGTCATTAAATTGAAGACATTATGGGAACATGAAAAAATAATTGCAATTCATTCAATAAGGTATCTAAGAGTTCAATGAAATATACTCATTCCACGTTTGTGGTATGTAACTATGTACTACTATTTAGCCGATTATATGGACTGTCCCCTTTGAGGTGAATTAGGCTAAACCCAATGCTATGATCATCCTAAGTACATTTTCTTTTATCTTCATAAGATGTAAAATGAATTATTACAAATGAGAAAGCAAAAAGTAAAATTTGAAATAATACAATACTATAAGAGTCAACGCTATTCATAGTTTTGCATATAGATATGTAGTAAAAAGTGCATATATTATTCAAATAGTATTATGTTTATCGACATGGATTATAAATAAATTGATATGGAGGGGGTATATCACTTACACCGGTAGAATCAGCTAATTTTAAAATTCAATTATACGTCAATTTCAAGTGAAAAGCAATGTGGTAACCATTTTAAAGGACGGTGTAAAGACAACGAAAAAAATGAAAATTTCACTCGAGTTTATGCATAAATATCCGAAAACATGAATGGTTAATCCCATGCAAACAAAAAAAGGTGGCAGGCTAAGGTGGAAGACTAGGCATCGTTGGTAGCTCCAAAAAACTAAAGGGGCAGTTTTATATAGGGAATAAACAGCAGTGCTTCCCTCACGTATTCTATCATACATGTTTGATTTTTTGAGGGTGGGTGTAAAGAGACGTGACAAAATCTGCGCGCTTATTAGAAAACAAATGACAAACAATTGATTCTTTTCAAACATATTGATTTGAACCTTGGTCTAGGTACTTACCTAATACACGGTTTAGACATTTTTACTATATTATCACGGTTAACCAGATTTAATCGGGCGGATGGAGGTATTTCCGCTTATTTTATTCATATCATGGATGTAAAATTATTAAATTAATAAATTAATAACATTAAAGGTTCTTCGAGTCTTTTTTATCCTATCGTCCTATCTTTTTTATCCAAATCGTGAGCTTCAATAAACTCTTATAGGTAAATCAAAAACGCAGAGAAACGATCATTGCTTGAAAGTTTTTGATTTCCCATAAGAAATACATTGAAAACTTTTAGTATGATTAATATAATGTTGCACGCATCCCATTTAAGCGTCAAACAAGACGAGGGTGGGGGATGGGCCATCTACTGTGTAATTTACAAAGATTTTAACTATTTAAGAATGCCACCTACTGTTTGATTTACAAAGATTTTAACACTTTAAGAATCGACAAGTTTTTCATACTGCTCCCAAATATACACAAATTTAAACAAATGTCTCTGGATTTGTTTTGTAACATGTGACAAGTTCTTAGTTGTTTCATATTGATATAATTTTAAAAGAATGAAATATTTGATAAAAATGTTATAGCAATTTAAATAATCTCATGCCAGGTTATAGTTTACAACTTATTTGTATTCGTTCATTTTTAAAAGCAACTGTAAACTAAGTCGGCTAAAGTGCTTTCTCAACTCCATTCATTAAAACAGTGTACAGCCTTGGCTGCGCCTCGGAACTGTGCAATATTAATTGACTGACCTCGCACTTTATTCTATACGTCTTTGTCATCAGACGTATGAATCAAAAATAGTTTTGTCCAGATTCCATGTTATAATAATGAATTCTTCACATTCTCTATATAATCAAAAACGTCGTTACAACTGAATGCTCTATAAATCCATGCATTAATAAAAAAGTATTACTTTGATATCTTTAGGGAGGAAGAAGCTCTCCAGATTTATTTGATTAAAAAAACAAAAATAATAACTTGCATGCTTCTAGAAAATAGTCTTATTGACATGAAAAAAGGGTATTTGAAAACATCAACACGAGCATAAACATGATGCATCTTTATCTGAAGGTTAATATTTATTTGCATTAAAGAAAAATAGCGATTTTCCTTTTAATATATAATATAAATTGTGATAAGGCTCTACATATGTTACAAACATTTATATATCTAGAATATGCTTACCGTCGTTTATGTTTCCAACGTTTTGTAATTCTTATCCATTACGATTCCGATTACGATTCAAATTTATTTCAGAAATTAATGAGCTTACAACGATCGCGGATCCTGACACAACTGAATCAACTTGTGATGGAAGCTGGACGATGGGTAAACATATTGTCATTATTAATTTGCTTATTTCATATTGTAATGACATAGCATTATAACAAATCGCAAAATTGCCTCTGTTAATGGTATACTCACAATATGATATTGCTATAGTACAATGACATAATGAGACATTTGCGTAATGTCTATTTTATACTTAATCAGATGTAACTGTAATTCATTTGCAATCATGAGTTTTCATATTTTGTTCGTAGCTGGAATTTTGACATAAAAATGTGATAGAAATAACGTAACATGATTAAACCATGACCTATTGCAAAGTTACACAATATGATCTCAGTGTTCTAGTGTGATATGAGTCTCGTCTGATGTCATTCTTCACTTTTGTGTTCAATGAGGTCGTATACGGCAATATATACGTCATATCTCTAATTATGACCAATTATTGTAGAAGAATGCGATTTGGTGCACCGGTGTCAATGCTATGTTGTCGTCCAGCAAGACGCATCATGGTACGAGGCACGTGACTATTGCATTACTCAAGGTGGTCGTCTTTTAGAAGTGTGTGACTCTACTTTGAATGATCTGATTCTGGATCTCCTTGCTGAAAAAGGTGTGTTAAACTCTATTGCACAATGTCTCATGATAAACTCATGCTGGTCTAACATTTACTCATGTGAGTTCTGTATCCCCTTGCTGAAAAAGGTGTGTTAACCTCTATTGCACAATGCCTCATGATAAGCTCATGCTGGCCTAATATTTACTCATGTGTGATGATCATGTAGGCTTAAGGTTTTGTGCAACCTGGTAAGATATATTTTGTTAGCTAAAAATGTTTGCATATACGCATATACACCATTATTGCTTTCTCATAAATTTGCACTAGTGACACATTGGTGTATGCCAGCAGAGAGCTAATAGTGACAAGTTACATGTCACTATGTATTTCAAGACATCCAGCGCACCTGGGTAGGGAGTTTAGAAGCAAACATTGAATCTCTCTTAAGCCATATCCATACGGTTATCTTTGAATTAATGTAAATGTATGACCATGTACATTTAAGTCATTCAGCGCAAAAAAAAATGAATTTTAAGCCGTATTAGCTCGATCTTTTTAAATCAAATGTACTTATATTTCAAGGCATGCAGCGCACCTGGGCTGGGGGTTCAGATGCCCAAGTTGAAGGTCAGTGGGAGTGGATTTCCGGATCTTGCAACTGGGAATGGGCAGACTGGGGTCCCCATAACGACCACGCTGAGGACCAGGACTGCCTGTATATTGATCGATCGCATGATTGGGCCGATACAAGATGCACCTGGACGTGGGAATTCATTTGTGAACTGTAAGGCCCCGTACGGCCACACAAACAAAAACGCCTGAAAATAAAAGCTAAAAAAGATGCAATTCAGCCTTGCAGTTTACGCAAAAAGCGGACTTTTTTGCATTATTTTCGAGCTTTAATTTATTTTGCGTGAACTCACCTTAATACAACTTGTCGTATATCACAAAGTGACTTCAATAGTTAAGAATATACTTGATCAATTATCAAATATGCAATATGATATAATGTTAATAAACTGTGAAATGAGAACTTGATAGGTGGCATCGTTAGGTTGATATTAGCTTTTACTGATAGTGAGAATTGGTTTGGTGATCTGCATTGAAACCTATAAAATGCAATAAGCCCGCCTTCATGCCATAACACGCTTAAGTTATGCTGAAAACGCATTGTTTGAATTGAAGAATATACCGCTAGAGCTTTTCGGTTTTTATTTTAGCTTTTATTAGCGCCCCCTATGTATGAGTGAACTTGCTTAATGTGTAACCTACAGAAGTGGCAATATAAGAATATATTTGATCAATTCACAATCCATGTGTTTTTGTTGCAAATATAAACTAAGATATATTATGAATGAATTATGAAAAAAATGACATGATTTGGTTGAAAATAATGTTTCTATCTGAATGAATAATGAACCGTTTCTGGAATAAAATATAATTAGTTTCAATGCGATACTCATTTAATGCACAACATTTCAGTTCGTGCAACATTGTTACGAATTACTGAATATTAGCTTCTTAAATTGTATTATTGTTTTATTCAAGCCATTTCATATGTTATATAAACAATACCTTGGTAAAATTAAAACTTGAGCCGCTCGTTAATTAAGATAAGAATACAAATTAGTCTATCGCGATTTAAATTAATGTGTTAACTTTTAACAAACGTTCAATTCGCAGCAGACATGTTCAAATGTTCAAAGTTGATTTCAAAGTAAATTATATATAATGACAAAATATTCCTTAATTCAGGTTCGGTATTATATGCCAAATTTATGTCAACCGATCATCCTATCATTTTGTGGTTACTTCATATCTCACCATAAACTATACTTATAATCTTGTGCTTATCATATTTCATGAGAACCCAGCGATTTATTCTGTGACATATCTTTTCTGCTGGGAAATCCTCCATGCTGGCATTCTCACAGAACTGAACAAAAAAATGAAAATTTATAATTTTGTTGATTTCTAGGAATAATATCCATAAAATGACATTCAAACACAAAATCAACTATATTTTATGCGAATTAGTCTTGCAATATGGAAAAATATAAACAATTTAGTGAACTTTCATAGGGGCATGGAATATTGTAGAGTATCTTTTATTGCTGGCAACGATTTTTGGGCTTTCTTTGCTGGCAAACAAAGTATAAAGATTGTACTTGGAAAAATATTAGTTCATCACTTTAAGTTGCAAATGTGTTCTTTTCTTACCCAAGTAAATTGTTTTAAGCAAACTTTATCAAAATAGCTCGTTGTGTACTCCTACTTTAGCATGGAACATAATTCGAATAAAAGAGCATTTAAAAACAATTGAGCAGCCAATAAGGTGAATGTTTGGTATGCAATAAACATTACATTCGCGGTAGACTTCTACGTCTTCTTGCACGAATGGATGAGAGCTCTGGCATGCTAAAGAACTTTATTGCCAAACGTCATTTCCCTGTCTAAAATAAAGTCATTAAAGCCAAATGAATAAAATTGTTAATGTTCAGAATATCATATATTGTTTTTAAAAAACACATTTTCATGCAAGGAATTGATAGAAGGGAATGGTCATAACATTTGATAAAACTTGAATCTTAACAAAGTTTATAAGTGCAATAAGCGGTTAAATGAAATACAAAATTTAGCATTTTAAATACATACATAAACTGAAAATCGGAGCAAATTGTTGTATGTCTGCATGCGAAATATTAGAATTGTGCTTGGGAAAATTCTCGGGCAAGCATTCAGTAATTGATTATTTGCGTGCGATTGTTCACTTATAATGGTTTTACTGTACATTCGAATATTCGGTTAAAATCCTTTCAAACCTGACAGTCCAAAAGGCTATACGATGCAACACATACACCAAAACGAAACTTTTTAAATGCGTAAACGAAACTATCTTAACGGTAAAACGACTATAAACAATTTAACAGCCAAATGGCGTAACGTATAAACAGCTAAACACCTTAACGCCAGAATGATAAATGCGTAGACGAGAAAAACATAAACTAAACTTTTTTGAACGAATAAATTTTCTATCGATATTTAGGATAGACATGCCCGTATGAAAAAGTAGAGCCAAATTTCACCTGTAAAACAAAGGGAATTTTTCATTGATTTCAGTCGAAATTATCGCAAGGAATGTTCCCTTTTTGGGTGTAATCCAGAGCAGGACGTAGGGCAGTAATTCAAGAGCCAAAATTATTTCTGCTCTAACTGACAAGTGTTCAGTAATTGAGTATTTGCGTGCGGGTATTCACTTATAATGGTTTTACTGTATATTCGAATATTCGGTTAAAATCCTTTCAAACCTGACAACCCAAATGGCTATACGATGCAACACATACACCAAAACGAAACTTTTTAAATGCGTAAACGAAACTATCTTAACGGTAAAACGACTATAAACAATTTAACAGCCAAATGGCGTAACGTATAAACAGCTAAACACCTTAACGCCAGAATGATAAATGCGTAGACGAGAAAAACATAAACTAAACTTTTTTTAAACGAATAAATTTTATATCGATATTTAGGATAGAAATGGGTTTAACTGTATATGCTATTTAAGATTTATGTCAAACTAGTTTGTGGCTGGTTTGAAAGTAGCTTGAAGGAAGTTTGTAGGTTATTTAAATGAATGACATTTGCATAATGTCGCCAATACATTAAAAAAATATTAGCCTCACACTTATGAATATATTGTCAACGGTATATAAAACCATTGGTATATAAAATACTTTCTCATGGTATTGCGAGGGAAACATAAAATTCCGTGATAAAATATGTTATTGCGTATGACCCGTATGCGTTTCAAACAGTTAAGAATAATCATTTCCACACATTATAATTCATATTCGATAACATAATTTGGATTTGAACAATAAAAATCGGTGATTCCAAAATCTAATTTATGATTAGTTATTACTTAACCCTGGGTGTTTCGTCGTATTGCGAAGTTGGTTTTACTGTACAGAAACCATAGTGAAATATTATAGTATTTAATATAATAAGTCATGCATTGATTTCCGTTGTTGGATAAATGCTGTGATGGACGGTGGATTTGGGAGGGAGATTTCGAAGAGGGCCGGGATTAAATTACGACAATGGGAAGGAAATGTTTAAATTATAAAATCCGTAGCTATTATGCATTCCGATTTATCATTAATCACTTAAAGTCTCTATGAACAACGCCTGCCGTGTGGCCACCTTCTTTGAACCATCAAGGAAAATATCAGACCCACAGCGCTGAAGCTCCACGACGCACCCCGTCTGGTCACGCCCTATCAAGAGTGGACAACGGCGTTTTCATTTAAATGGATACTGTGAAAGCTGGAGTTATCCAGGTTACAGATAAATTGGCCATAGGAATAATGATATAAGACGGTTATTTTGCCTCTTAATTTAAATTCATCTCGACGACGCCCCGATGGTCTGCATTTTCCATGGAAAACTTTGGCTATTTAATAACCTATATATAGCTGTTTTTCATTAAAATTATCTGTTCTTCTTGTGAAACGATATGACATTGATAGGCTTGACATTTATTTATCTATTTACATATCTTACATTACCAAATCGTCAAATTATATCAACATAACATCATGATTATCATTTACGTACTCTTAAAACATTTACCTCATATTTATATTTAACTGTCTGTTTTCTTAAAAGGAAAGAAAATAATAGTGTATAAAATGTTGCAATACTTATTCTACTCATGTATTACTTATTCTTCTCATGCTTTGTCTAAAATAACCCCATGATGATAACATGTGCTATGTATTTTAACCATAACGTAGTTGCTAAGCACATCAATCATTTGTAAAGGTATGGCTGCTATTGGCATCAAAGAAAACGGTCAACGTTATAACAAAAGGCGTCTGAATTTATTGAAGTTTCCAAACCGATCTTCATCCGTGCTCTCTACCCGCACAAGTGCAAACTTTCTTAACAAATCCCCATCCCCCCCCCCCCCCC
>LQRL01058993.1:3793-17622 GCA_001703475.1 Hydroides elegans
AAATGGACCACGACACATGCAAAGCTTTCTTTAGAGCCTTTAATAGAGTGCCTTCGACCTCAATTCATATCCAGTCCTAATTCTTATTCAAGCTCTAACATACAAAAATACAATTGTAGATGAGGGAATGGAGGAATGGAAGATGGAGGGATTTCTATTCTCAAAATAAAGTGTGATTGCTATGCAACGTTGTTATAAAGTCCGTGGCAAAAGTCACTTTTTTACCCTATTTCAAATGGCGACGCCATTGATGAAGCCGTCGCAACTAGTGGAAAACGCTCAACTGGTAATTACAAGGTTTGTTGTACGAATCCGACCCGAGGTAGTTGCTGTAGAAAAGGTGCCTGCTCTGAGACTTCATATTACATATGTATTGCAGATTGCTATTTAGTTTCAAACTGATCTGAAATTAATAAAAAAGTAAATCTTCCGTAGCACGAGGAATGATCGTCGACTGGGGAGGGAAAGGACCAGCCTCATCGTCAATCAGTGAAACGGTAAAGTTGACTGAGCGTTTTTAGAATTCTACATAGACGAACAGCTACTATATCAGTTTTACTTTTTTTCAAATTATCTGGCCTGTAAATTGCTTCAAAACTTAAGAATGGGAATGAGAACCAAAGGTGTTTCCTACTTTTATGGCTTCAGGTTAGAGTAGTATACGCTTTGAATAACCTAGCAATCCAGTGAAATTTGCGATTGATTAGGAAAAAAGATCAGTATCAGTATAAGCAGCATGACATGTACTAGTTCGCAGATTATATATTTATGGAGTCCGTGTTTTATTGATTGGTATCTTATATTGCGAAATACTGTAATGTATCATGTACCGATAACTTTGTTTATGATTGGGGAACGAATATTTTTATAACATGATTTTATTGTCACTTAAGGGCATTTCAATGGTCAAAGCTTCGAACACAATGTGTCACATAGAGTCCATATGAATACTACCTTAATTCTTATAACTACAACTAGCTATAACTACAACTCAATAGAGTTTTAGCTTTTACCCCATGTATTGTTTTATGTACATGTATTTATATTTTTTATAAAGACAGTTCTATGGTAAAAACACATATACACTGTAATACCAGCACGCTATCACATGTACACGTTCATAAAGAGTGAGGGATTATAATGCTTAACATTTTCTTGGCAAGGGAATGACCCGATACATTTGCTTTCGATCATGACATATCGATCATGACATATAGAGCCCTCTACGATTTTTCAGGATAAATGCAATGTTCTATACAGAAGTTCAAGTTCTGTTCGGAATGAAATTCTCGCATTTAATTTTCGAGCTTCATTATTTTCAACTACTCGAAAATACGATGTATATATTACTATTTTATGTTTTATTGGTTATTCTATATGAAACATAGCTATGGTTAGTTGCATTATTACTAATAGTTGCTTGGATATAACATAATTTGTGAAACTCGCCGCGATTTTATCTAATTGAAGCATGTATTGAATAACAACTACGTCTATTGATTCACACGGCTGTGGATGCAAGGATATAAAAGTTCAGGCAGCAGCAATTTGGAAATACTCATATCACGAAACTATAACTTGAGATGTAATACCTTACTCGTTAAATGTCTAATTATAAAGACGGCTTATGTCATACAATACGACAATCAATCAATTTTGTTTATTGATTTTATACATTATCAATTTATTTCCCCTAGTAGCGACACAGAGCGCGTGTTGAGTGACAACGGCGTCCTCGGGCTTTGATGGTTGTGGTTGCAACGGAAGGACGCGCCACTCGCCGTCATGGAAGATCTGGAGGCGGTCATTCCTTTGATCAGCAACCAGCATGCTGCCATCACTCTCGGCGCTGCAGAGACGCGGCCCTGTAAATTCTCCAACTGCTTTACCACGCTTGCCGTGCGTCTTTTGTATTGTGCCACTGTGATCCAACCCAATGATACAGGAATTCTCCCAGCATGCAAGTGTGATGCCGCGGCTGCTGACTCGCAATGTGTGGATGCTAAGATTTCAATCACTCATGCATGCCTTAATGGTATGGATCCTGGTCCATGAGTTTTTGTCGTAGACGTGAATTGCGGTATCATTATCGAAATTCGCATACACGAGCCAATTATGCTCACAGACATCATCGTAATCTCCACTGGTTATTGTCTTTACTTCCTCGCCTAATAAATATGATTAACACGTATATCTAAACATGCAAGATGATAAAAGAAAATAGAGCGATTCACTGCATTGCTTAAAGTATTATACTCTTGACATGTCTAGGGTTTCAAAAGTAAGGGGAATACCGAAATGGTACCAATAAATTAATTTTTAACACACATATTAATAAGTGAATGAATGCATGTGTTTGACATAAGTTTCTTAATGTGTTGGATAGATCATAATATCTATCGTTAAATTCGCATAAAAACGATCCCAATTCATTTCCATTTGAACGTCTTTGAAAATGTCTAGATGAGCATACCTGCATAAGTTATCAAGAGTAAACCATAAGATGTTGCGACCACGAACCCATCACCAACATTCACCGCTCCACACACATTATCTGTTTTTTTAAGCTTCATATCACGCAGGTGGTTAAGAGAAAAGTCAAATACACTGATGCCGCCATATCCACAACACAACAGATTGTTGTTGATGAGACGCAACGAATATGGCTGGATTGATATAGTTGTCTTTTTCACCTCTGTGATGCTGACCGCTTTCGTAAGTTGTGCCAATAGACCTGATTCCTTGTTAACATTTGAATATATAAAAGGAATGCAATCATAGTAACTTTAAAGATAGAATGTCCAATTTGTTCGTGTAAAATATCTATAGACGGTGGGTTAGAGCTTATAGTAATTATTGATACCAGTTACAGCACACGTTATTTATTCATTGATACGCATCTCCATAGCCTGTCGGCTTTTATCTTCTTTTTTGATTTTCAGGAGTTGATTAAATTGGATTGATCAGGAAAATATAGACACCTGATTGATATGAATGAAAATATGAGAGAATAAATAACATACTGATGTAATGGAATTAAATAAAAAAGAAATCATGTATTTCCTGTTACAATTACACTGAATAGTTAAATGCTTAAATGAAGTAATGACAAATGGTTTTAAATTTGGAATATGTTATTTCGTGATGTTTATATTATGTCATGAACAAAAGAATTTCTTTACATGCATGCATAGTATGATATAACAATAAAAATATAATCATTATAATGCTAAGAAAACGATGCTACGATGTAGGTAAAGAGAAGTTAATTTTTAGAATTATGACAAATATTATGCATTTGCTTGCTACACTTAATGTCAAATTTTGATCATAATAAACATTTAGTAAATAAGCTATAGAATATGCCATGGCTTCCATTAATAAAAATTTCGTGTTAGGTTGAATTCTATGAGGCAATTTTGTATTAATGAAACATTTATATGTTTTTATTTGATCTTACCATTGTTCGGAGGGCACAGAGTATCTCATTGATAATTTCAATCATGTCTATGCGTTCACAGCAAGTGTTTGCTGTTCATCTCGATCTGAAAGATACACTCTCCATCTTCTCTATTAGTGGTATTTAAGAAAAAATGTGGAATTCGTTTGTCTTTTATAAGATAGTTGAGCAAACGTTCATAGATCTTATACGCCCATTCACGCGGTTGGATTGACAATCCTTCTGTCTCCAAACCCTTAGATGTCAAGAAGAGAACAACAGCTGTTAACATATAGGTAGTGATTCGTTCAGCAGCACAGTCATTTTTCAATCGTTCAAATTTGTTGTCGGCCACATGGCATGAACGAAGGATACTTCGAACACTTTTAGCTAATCGGTATCCATCTTTAACGTTCAAAGGCAAGGCATCTATGATTTGATTTTCATATCTTGAGAAACCGAACTGAAATCCAACTGGATCCCCATACGCAATAATGTGTGATTTTCGAAGTTTCACCACATTAGTTAATAAGTTGTGCACCGGTATTGATATCTGCACATCATATTCGAATGCTGGAATTAGATCTATACTTATTGAAAGATCCTTCCTTTTGGAATCACAGTCACCGAAATAATGTAGTGTTATGCAAGAAAACTTTACTTTCGATGTGTAATATCCAAATGGCTCTATAGTTAGATGACCTTCATTACACACTTTTGTGTCTACATTTAAGTCTGTGAAAGGCTGACGGAGTGATGTTTTGGCTTAATATTGTTTGAATACACATGTTCAGATATTCCTTAAATTTATCTGGATTCAAATACCATTGGCCTTTAAAAGCAAATATCCAGCTTTGTATTGATTTTTCTAGTTGATCAGGTGATCCTAATAATCGCAAGAAAAATATGTTTTCGAATCTTATTGCCTTAAATGATTTTGAAAGAGTTTGGAAGATAATTTCATAATCGAATTCGTCGGGATGAAAATTCCTTGTTTGTTCTCTAGCGCTTCCAACCAGATTTGGGTTACATTGTAAAGCGGGGTCGCAGTCTTGTATTGCTTTACATAGGAATTTCATAAATTATTTACGCAAATCCGGATATTATTATATTCTAAATCTTTTTATTTTTTAACTGCTTGCCATATCTTTTGAACGGCACTATTTGGACGAAGTGTACCATATGTCATCAGTAAATATTCCCTCTTATTCCCTCTTATGCCCAAATGTTTCAATGTTAACTTCCGTTGAAAGAAGAAAGTTTAGATATGGTCGGTTGAAGCTGCTGTCGTATTTAGCCAGTTTTTTGTGTTCAAGCATTTCTTCTAATTTAACATTTGATACCTTATCGGAAAGTTTCTTTACTAAATTGCAGTTAATGTCAAGGAGACCCAAACTTAGAATTGAATACACATAAGTGCCAGAGTTTCGATCAAAATCATTTCTAATACGTCTTAATATACGCACATAGTCTTCCATTTTATTTTCATTTGGAATAGAAAAAGAATGTTTCGACAGTCTTGAAAAAGAATGTTTCCACAGTCTTGCCATATCTTGAATGATTGAGAGGTGGCAGCCTCGATCTATACTTGCAACCAACAGTTCTTCAAATATCATCTCTTGTGAACTAGTAGCAAATTCAATTATAGCATTAACCACCGCATAGGCCATTAGAGGCTTATTTTTATACACACATTCAATAAGACATCCATAAATGCTGTCTAATTCTGTACGTTTTGAATTCGATTTTACTAAACTTTGATAATGTTGTAGTAGGGCGCATAACAGTTGGTAGTCATCGGAATGAACAGCATGTTCAGCCAGATCTGCCGAAACCGCTAGAGAATCAGTCTCAGAAACCGTATTAAGAAGTGGTATTACTTCATCTATGCAACCCTGGTTCACTTTATCAGCAATATCCTGTTGAGTTTCGCTCAAAGTTATGGTTTTCTTATTTCGAGATCCCATTTGATCACTATGTTCTTTTCCGTATATTAATCTATCATGCTGCCTTTTCCTTGTCAAAATGTGCTGCCGTTCAATGTGTAGTTGAAGCTTAGCGAGATTTTGTTGTTCTGCTGCTTCTTTTCTAGACTGTTTTGCTGCAGTTGGCCCTTCTTCTATGTGTTTACTGAATGTAAAAAGTAAAAACATGCATAAAATATCCCAATTACAAATTTGATCAATGTGTATCTGCGAAAAAATAAGACAACAGCAATTCTAGAGGCAGTGTAGTGCTTATGTTATGTCCTGCAATGTATTTGATGTGAATAAGATGTCTTATATATACGAACATAAAAAAAACACAAAGAAAAAACATCAATCCCTTTGTCTAGTATACTTTTACACAATGGTTTAATGTTTGATTGTCATCCTAGTCGTAGTTCTAATTCATTTTAAATCGGTGACCGCTAATGACAGAATGAATTATGCCTCAATATGCATTTTAAAAGATGACCTTAACATTAATTTTACTTCGAATTACGAATAAAGCATATTGACATTTTGTAAAAAGTACGTTTAACTGGCTGAATGTAATTGCAAATGCAACTTGTTTTTTATTCAATCGATGAAATAGAATATTGCTGTTTATAGAGTTTGACAATTATAATGTTAATGTAATAATTGTATATGTAATTTTCGAATACATTTGTGGCATTCAATAATTCTTTACTAATTTGAATTCAAATATCACCTGCTTAATGAATGTTGTTGCTCAGTTTCATTTTGCATTGATTTATTTGCGCTTATTTGGTCTAAAATAAAATTATGAATAAATCAATCATGCATTTTTTTCCATCATCAAACATAACCATATATACATATTGAAGGGTACACATTAAACTGCTTCTTTTGAATTTACTAAACCGCTGTCATAATTATTGGCACACCACTAGTCTCTCGGAGATACTTTGAACTGTCATTTCATAACTCGGCTATGAATCACAATGACAATCTACGCAATTACAATAAAATATCTACTTAAAATTAAACCGTTGGTTTGATTGTGATTCATTTGAATTTCAATATCAATTTATTCATTTGAGGTAAAATGAATGTCCGAAAAGAAATGAACCTGGCTGAAAAATATTCAATTTATGCTATTCTAAGACACTTATTAGGTAGAGCAATATTTGTGACCTATTTTGAAATACATATTTATATTTTCAAACAAAATAAAGTATAATGTTGAATAACCATTCTGAGCAAATGTGTCTAAAAATGTATATGTATGATTTGTAATTTACCAATCATTTACTTATCTAAGATACCTATTGATGTACATTTGAATCGAAGATCACATGGTAGGTCGTCCTAAACATGCTATGACAACTATACCCTGACTTTCTTATCATCTCCTGTTTATCACGTTTTCGAAATCGAATAATAAAAAAAACAAATGCATCCTTGACCATCTTTTAATTTGAACCAAACGAACTATAGGGTCATAAAACCTATAAATGTTAACCAAATGTCGTGATATGGTCTTGTATTGTAACGGTGTTTTGGCTTATCGATTCGTAAATTTATTGACATTATTGAGCAGATACTGTGTTTCAATATATATTTAATGAAACATATCAACTCATTCCCTATATCCCTTTCTTCTATTATATTTTGTATAAGTCCCCTAGAACTCCATCAGATTCAGTTCATGTTTTGTTGATGGACGATGAATATTTGAAAATATAAGTTGAGAACTACTTTATTTTTGTTTTCAATTCCTAAAAGTATGAAATTTCGAAATCTATAAAAACAAAAACCAAGTTTTAAAATATAATTTTAAATCAATCGCTATTTTACTTCCAGAGCATTGCTCTTATATAAAAGATAGTCCTTGATTATAATCAGAATTCTATAGAATTCCAACGTTTTATATCGTGTATTTTGATTATTTACATGCATGTATTTTCATAAAGGCAGTTCTGTGGTAAATGAATCACACATACACTGTAATACAAGCACGATGACACATTTACATGATCATACAGATATATAGATTATAATGGTCAACATTTCCTTGTCAAGGAAAAGATTCGATACATTTGCTTAAGGTATTTCGATCATGGCATATAGATCCCTGTACAATTTTTTTGTATTTGGAGAAATGCAAAAATTATAGTTCTATACAGAATCACATTGAAATTTTGTTCATTATAAAAATTGTCGCAGATAACTTTTTGCGTTTAAATATTTACAACTAGAAAATGCGATGCATACATGATTATCTTATGTTGTTTGTTTATTTTATATGAAACATTGTTAGATGTTTTATCATTGGTGTATGTTTAGTTGCATTATAACTAATGATTGCCTTAAGACTCAAGTATTGGTTAAATTATATGTGTGTCTTTTTTTACACTTGGCTGTGACTGCATGGATATTTAAACTTCCTGGCAGCAGCAATGTCAACATAATTACATAAGCAAATTGATTATTAAAGATATTACATCTCACTCGTAAAATGTCTTGTTATAAAGACGGCAAGCTATTAATTGTATTTATTGATTCTATACATAATCAACTTCCTGTTAACAGTAACGACATAGAGCGCGTGTTGAGCGACGACACCACCCAATGGCCTTGATGGTTGTGGCTGCAACAGAAGCACGCTCCACTCGCCGTCATGGAAGACCTGGAGGCGGTCATTTTCCCTTTCAGCAACCAGCATGCAGCCATCACTCTCGACGCTACATAGCTGTGGCCCCATGAACTCTCCATCTACGCTACCACCGTGCGTTTTTTGTAGTTCACCTTTGTCATCTAACACATGAATACAACCACTTCTAAAACATGCAAGTGTGATGCCGCGGCTGCTGACTCGCAATTTGTGGATGTCATGATTATCATCACTCATACATGCCTTGATGGTACGAATCCGGCCCCATGTTTTTGTGTCGTATACGTGAATTGCGGGATCATAATAGCGAGCGGCATATACGAGCCCAGTATGCACACAGACGTCACTATAACCATCATTGACTATTGACTTCACTTCCTCGCCTAATAAATATGATTTTATATATCTATAGACATGAAAATTAGTTGAAGACGATAGAACGATTGAATGCATTGCTTAATCCATACTAGGCTTGTCATATCTAGATTAGCTTAGTTCATAAAACAATAATAATCAGAATACCCAATGGGTACCTGGAAATGTATTATTATATAATAATAATATGTGGATAAATGCATGTATTTGCTTTGTCACAGAGTAATCCTTTTATTTTGCATATAATTTTATATCTATAATTAAATTCGCATAAAAAGTATCCCAAAACATTCCCTTTGAACGTCTAAACACATGTCTAGATGAACACACCTGCATAAGTTATCAAAAATAAACCATTATATGCGGCGACTACGGCTCCATCACCGACATCCACAGCACCATACGCATGATCTATTTCCGGAAGCTTCATATCACGCACGTGGTTAAGTGCAAAGTCAAACACACTGATGCCGCCTTGTCCACAACACCAAAGATGGTCGTCGATGAGACGCAATGAAAATGGCTGGATTGATACAGTTGTCTCTTTTACCTTTGTGATGCTGGCCGCTTTCGTAAGTTGTGCCAATATACACGATTCCTTGTCATCCTTTGAATAGATAAATGGGAATAAATCATTACAAATTTAAAAAATAAAATGCCATATTGTCATATGTTATTAAATTCCAAGATATGTTGAAGGTGATAGTAGTAATTGATACCGGTTAAAGCATATTGTTTCATATATTTGTATGTTTTTTTTTCATTTGCTCTTATCTTTAATACTTGATATAATCAGATTGATTAGTACAATTTGAATTCCTAATGGATATTAATTAAAATATTAGAGTATAAATAATATACTGAGAAATACTGGATTTTTTAAAAATAATGTGATTTCTGTTACAATAACATAATTTTTCAGGCTTAGTTACAGTAATGGGAATATTTTGAAACTGAGAAAATGATAATTCATGCTTTTGATAAAATGGCATTAACAAAAATATATTTATAATTGCATGCAAAATATCATATAACGATATAGATATATGCATGATTATGCTACGTACGAAAATGATGGTACGGTGAAGGTGAAGAGAATATAATTTGACAAGAAGTTCATCGAAAAATTATGCTTTTGCTTGATACACTGAATTTCAACATTTGATGATTATATGCATATACATAAAGTGAGTTAGCTATCGAATATTTCAGTATAGCAATGGTGTTCAGAATTCAAACTTTCGTGCTGGTTGGAATTATCTGAGGCAATGTTGCATGTATGAAATAATACATATGCTTTTCGTTTAATCTTACCATTGTTCTTAGGGCACAGAGAATCTCATTGATAACATCAATCATGTCGATGCGTTCACGCTCTCGTAAGTGTTTGCGATTCTACTCGATCTGAAAGATGCACTCACCATCTTCTCTATTAGACTCATTTAAAAAGAAATGAGGAATTCGTTTGTCATTTTTGAGACAATTGAGCAATTGCTCATAGATCTTATATGCCCATTCACGCGGTTTGATTAACAAATCTTCTCTCTCTATGCCTTCAGATGTCATAAAGAGAACAACAGTTTTCAACATATATGTAGTGATAAGCTCAGCAGCACATTCGGTTTTTAATCTTTCCAGCTTAGTGTCGGTGTTTTTGCATAAACGTAGGATACTTCGAATACCTTTAGCTAATCGGTATCCATCTTTTATGTTTGAAGGCAATGCACTTATTATTTGATTTTCATGCCTTGAGAATCCGAGTTGAAAACCAATTGGATTGCCGTATGCAATAATGTGCGATCTTTGAAGCATTTCATCATTCCTTAGAAAGAGGTGCATCGGCATTGATATCTCAACATCAGACTCGAGCGTTGGAATAAGATCAATACTTATAGCAAGATCTTTTCTTTGAGAATCATAATCACCAAAATAATGAAGCGTTATACAAGAAAATTTTATTTTCTCTGTAAAATAACCAACTGGTTCAATATAAAGACGGTCATCTCCAAATAATTGGCTGTCTACGCATATGTCTTTGAAAGGATTTCGAAGAGATGATTTGGCATTTTTCAATATATTTTGAATCTGCTTATTAAGACTCTCTTTAAATTGGTCCGGGTTCAGATACCAATGCCCTTGAAACTCAAAGAGCCAACTCTGGATTGATTTTGATAAATGTGCATACGATCCTAGCAGTCGGATGTAAAAGGCATTTTCAAATCTGATACATTTAAATGATTTTGTAAGGTCCTGGAAGACAAGTTCATAATCGAATTCGTCCGGATTGAAATTCCGTGTGTGTTCTCTAGCGCTACCTACCAGATTCGCACTGCATTTTAAGACAGGTTCGCTTTCTTGTATTATGTCACACAGTTTTACCATAAACCCATGGATCATTGCTCTGATACTGTCATGCTCAGGTCCATTGTATGTTTGAACCGCTGTTGATATTTCATTGGCAGCAACGGCGGGGTTCATTTCATCAAAATTACTTAAACCACATTCCATTTTATGCCATTTGATAAATGTTTCTAGAGTGCCTTCAGATGAAAGCATATAGTTTAAAAAGGGTCGGTTTAATTTGGTTCCAATCCTAGCCTGATCTTTGTGCTTAAGTATTTCGTCCAATTTTGGGTTTGATATTGCATGGAAAACTGCCGTCCCTAAATTCTTATTAATTTCCAAGAGCTCCAAATTCAAAATGACATAAACATATATACCATTGTAATTCTTAAAATCGTTTCTTATTGCTTTTAATATTCTTGTGTATTCGTGTACAACATTTTCGGTTGAAATAGAAAAGGCGTGCTTCCAGAGTCTTGCAATATCGTGAATAACTGAGAGGTGACATCCTCGGCTTATGCTTGCAATCAAAAGGTTTTCAAATATAATATCTCTTGAGCCGCCTATGGAATCATATATAACATTTACCAGTGCGTATGTCATCAGAGGTTTATTCTTATGTACACACTCATCGAGACAACCATAAAGATTATCTAGATCAGTAGGCTTTGCATTGGATTTAAGGAGACTTTGATAATGTTTCAACAGGGCACAGAGCATATCATAATCGTCATTACACACTGCATTTTCAACTAAATCTACCATCACAGGGGCTGATACCTCCTCAGTTGATAACTCAAGAACATCAATTACATTAGCTATATCACCCTGTTCCACCAAATTAACAATCTCCTGTTCCGCCTTTGAGTATGTCTTGATTTCATCAAGGGGTTCGTTCCTTTTTTCGCGATAGTCGTCCTTTCCCTGCATTGAACTTATATGTACTCTTCTCTGGAGTTTATTAGTTTTATTGAATTGTAGTTTGAGTTCATTAAAATCTAAATTATCTGAATTGTCATCAACTTTGGTTTTCTTTTGTAGCCTAAATAAAAATGATATGGTTAAATCAGTATGAACAATAAAATACTAAATGTATATAGATTCTGTCACATTCAACAATTACGCACAATTGTCAAAATAACTAAATTGATTTAGTTACAATAGCGACATTATATGAAATTAAGATAAATTATCGTTAGCAATGTTGCCAGTTATATACAAAAATAGTTCAACCATTAATTATCGATTCATATGATGATCGGCTATCTAGTATATGTATTATGTTATGGTTTTTATGATTTTATTTTCAAAGCATCAATAATTTTTTGTTATGTTTTTAACATAACAATACCCGTTTGCAGTATGCCATTCCGCGTCAGTTTGTGTGAATTTGTTTTCCCTTAAACAATAATGAGTTAATTATTAAAATTTTAACTCACTGAAAAAGCATAGGAATTTCTACGGGAAAAAAATGTATTGGATATGGTAAGATAAAAAGTGGAACTATGTTATGGAAAAGCAAACTTAGTACGTTTACAATGCAGTGTATTGATAAACCAGATTTTGGATCTGATTTTAGCATATCACTTCAGGAAATGTAAAAAAAATCTATACATGATATGTTCAGGCTTAAAGGTTTCAAACTATTTAATGGGAAACACAATCGAGTGCGTTTACTAAGCACAGTATTGACAAACCAGATTTTGGATCTGATTTTAGCAGAACACGTCAGGCAATGAAAAACATAATCTCACCTGTAAATATTAGCTCCAAGTTCTGCATCGCAGTTATGTGGTGATAATGAATCAGATTTAGCTGTATAATGATATAATATATGTCATCACGTATATATGTCATCACATATCTTTTGTGAAAATCATGATATAACAATTATGAAGTTTTAAAATGTTTTCTTAGAAATATAACCCAGGAAACAAAGGGGGGTGCATATAAAAATGTGGTCAAACACAATGCATTGCGATTTTGTGCATTCCACACCTCATAAGAAGTGGGCTTCTTAATGACAGTCTTGTAGGTTCTCAACGGAATCAAATAATCTATGCATTTCTATTCACAAATAAAATAGAGTTAATGTTATAGACTCATATATTTTGAAATGTTTGATATGTTTTTATTTTTATTCAAAATGCATGACATCATAGCAGTGTATGATTGTTCCTTGCTCATGCAATAAAATGTTCAACATTCAAATAAAGTGTTATGGCGCTCTACTGAATTTATTTATTCAATTATTTTAGTAGATGAGCCATAGACAATTCTAAAATCATTCTTCTAAGAAGCATTTTATCGAGTAGATAAAAGGGATGAATAATTAATCTTGCTTTAGGCATTGCAATCTAATATGTGATAGTCATTATAAATGTAATTCAAACATGAGCGATTGCAACGACGATATCATTCTTTAGGGTGATTTATGATTACTTAGAGACAGGACCGGAGCAAATACGCTTTTAAAATAAGGTATGTATCGCTATACACTGATACGCCCTCAAATGGGATGCTATCCGACGGTTAGGACTTTTCAAAAGGTGATGCTTGAGTTGCATGTAAGGTGTTCCACTTTGTGACAGAGACAGAAACGCTGACACTGGAATCTTGAGGTTATTAATATTACATATGTCTATTTGAACGGACAATTTACTTATGAAACATCCTACTTCAAATATGTTTAGCAAGCCTTTTGCTCTGAGGTCTAAGTTTTAGTTTAAACATCAACGCTAAATGATGATTGCAAATATCAAATGGTTAGTGCCCCTTATAACAGGAGAAACCACATGAATTCTTATGGATCTTTATTATATACACATTTGACAAAATTGAAGATACCATACACGCAAAATGCTAGAAGGATTTTATACGGATGCTGGTATTTAAAATTGCACAAATTGCATCAGTTTTGGGGGCATTATAACATATTTACAAGTTGTCATGGTTCAATATTTGCGAATGAAAATAAAATGTGTAAACTATTAGAAATTGGTATGCTCCTGGTGCATGTTAACAGATATTGATGTTTTATTTGTCAATATAT
>LQRL01059064.1:0-10065 GCA_001703475.1 Hydroides elegans
CTCCGACTCCATTCCCCTCCACCCCCCCTCTCCCCTCCTCAACCCACTTCATCACTCTTCCCTTCCCGGTATCCGCATCCTCAGGCTGGCGTCTCGCCCGAGGCGTGTCATCGATTCGAAACCGAGTCTTTTTGGATTAATGAGATGTGGTAAAAACATGGCGTGTTCAGGTCAGGTCAAGTCGCGAATGCACCTTGTAAGATGATCAATTTTGTATAAGGTTCCGGACAGATTGATACGTTGTATCAATTTTTTACCAGTGAACTAAGCTTATGCCCATATTTCTGTTTCCATTCGACTTCTTGGCATAGTTTCCACACCGGTTTAGAATTTCGCGGCACTTTTTTTCGCTATAGAGGCAGAGGCTTTTGCCCATATTTCTGTTTCCATTCGACTTCTTGGCATAGTTTCCACATCAGTTTTAGAATTTCGCGGCACTTCTTTTCGCTACAGAGGCAGAGGCTTTTGCCCATATTTCTGTTTCCATTCGACTTCTTGGCATAGTTTCCACATCAGTTTTAAAATTCGTTGCATTCGATGCATTTGTTTTTTGCTAAAGAAGCGGGAGCTCATGCCCAAATTTCTGATTCCATTCGACTAAAACTAAGCACAATATAGATGTGTATCGCGAAGCATGGCTCCACATACTGATTTCAAACCTTTTATTTATAAATATATTAGTGGCAAAATCGCGCTACAAATTTTATGCGACAAACAGAAACTGTTGTAGGGACAATACCTGTTTTGTTTTTGTTTTTGATCATAGAAACATTTTAAGACGATTACGAATATGCCATATACATTATTTTCATGAATATCTTTTAAGAGATGAACCTGTACCAGGGTGTCTACAATGAGCTTAAACGCTAACCGTTATGTGTTTTGGTTTAAATGAGTCATCTAGAAATGAAATTTATGCTGTAGAAGTATTATAAGAACACTTAGCAAAAGTACCAAGTTACAAAATATTAGATTATGTTAAAGCTACTGCGAAATATTTTTTATCATTTAGATGGTTTATTAAAACTTTTTTTTATTTTTTACAATACACGCGGCCGGAACAATAGTTTGCATCAATATCATAGCTTTTTAAAGGTGAATATTGTTTTTTTTTTTCATTATATTTTCTAATTTCAAACTAAACGTTTGACATTCTTATAATTTTACACATAGCAGAGTGAACCTGTTCTAAAATTAACATCTAGATATGGTTTATAGAATTTATTATGATAATCATTTCGTTACATAAAAAATGAGAAAGCGATCAAAGCAGCAAAATAAGCTCCAAATAGACATAGTTCGCCAAGCATGGTTCCATAATCCAGGGTGTGACAGTTTATTTGAGCTGATAGACGTTGGTCTATTAGATTCAGATTTCTAAAAGACCAAAGAAGATCTCAATAGACCGAAAATTAAACTACTTTAAATATTATATTAACGGTATCAAAATATCGCCATTTTCATACAAATAATTCAAATGATTAAAGAAGGGGTGTACCTTTAGTCAAAAACCCTGCTCGCGTGGGCAATCAACATTCGCACCCGATATTTAAACTGCAAATTATACCTGCGAGCGCAGAAGGCACAAGCGAAGGTTTTTCTGGCATTTATGTTTTTCGCACAATGTTATTTCCAAAAACTGACATACGCACTAGCGCGAGTGTCCTTTTAAATAATACTCGATGGACGTAAAACGGTGGCATACATTCGTTTATTGAATCCTAGATTTAACAGATTCCATAATCTAATAGACCGAGCCAATTCTTAATAGAATTGTCTATCGGTCTATCGCTTATGTCGCACATTGATTATCTGATTTTAATTGTTTTATTGATAAATACCTTGGTAACAAATCAACGGAATGATGTTTAAGAATAGGACACACACATTTTATTTATGGGTATCGTTAAGAGGTGAACCAATACCCCAGTGTTTAACATGCGCTACAACGCTAACCGTGAAATATATCATAGCCGTGTGTTTGGATTTTAGTGAAACTAGAAATGAATATTATGCTGTAGAAATATTGAAAGATCTCTTCGGAAAAAAAGCTATAGTAATATAATTTTATCTAGATGTTTTAACTAAAACATTCATATTTTTGTAAAATGTACGTACACAAATGAATTGAGATAAAATGCTTAATCTGCACAGGGAGGAACTCAAGATTACAGGAAAAATGTAAGCTTGACACATAATGGGTCTCCTGAATATGTCAATCTTGTGTCAGCCTTGTTGCGACAAATGAAATTTATCATTGAGTAAAATTTCAAATGTATTACCCACACCGGTGTATTACTCATGAAATATTTTCTAAATCGGTATATTTATGCAGTCTTATGCACCCAGGATGTAAATATATATTTTTATAAATTTGGTGCTCTTGAATTTTAGATTGCAAAAGCATATGTTAAGATAAGGATATTTATGTTTTAAGAAGAATGTTGAAGTCATTTCTTAATTAAATGGGCATCTCCTTTTCTCGATTGAATATGGATTGGTCTGATTGTTTTCAGTTGTATTCCTCAAGTTTATAATTTTGAAAATGAATTAACTAAATTAGGGCTGGGTCGATTCATTTGCCACCCGAACACATTAAGTTAATAACCGACCCGATGTCCGACCCGGAAGTCTTTAAGGTCTTAGTTCTATCAAGTCTTGGTCAACTGGTGCCATGATCTCAATTACACCCAATATTTGGTGTTCACCCTAAATGTAATCATTTTAAATTGACCACTATCTAAGTAGTCAATTTTAAGTTTCCATTTTAGTTTAACTTTAGATTACTCTATTGAGAATTATCAATGCTTATATAGATGCGTATATATACATTTCCAGAATGCAAGATTTCGGGGACCCGACTCAGAAAATTTTGGTTCTGTCCGATGCGATTGTCGGATACCAGACTACCCGAAATACCTCACCGAGCCCTCAACTGAATAAATATGCCTAAACATGGCATGAACATGGATTTGAAACAAAACAGCATTCCACTTTACATTTGTTCTGTCAGATTCTAATAATTACAGGGAAATTTGACTCAAAATTTTCTTTATAATATATGACTTTGAAAAATCACCATTATAAAACCACCCAAAGACGTTACTTTTTATTTTTATACAGTAATTCAAAAGCATTTTTCTTTCGCAACATTGTGCGACCAAAGCGTATTGTTTTAAAAGAAATATTGTGACAAATACTATCATGCTTACACCTTATATTAACCGTTAAAGGTGAAGGCCCTGATTGGATGAATGTGGATTTCATATGCCTCTTTTTTCTATTTTAAAAGTTTCACACATCTACACAAGCTTGTTTAGATAATTAATATTCAGTCATATTTGTCATTATGTTTCTAGATTTCTAAAAAAAAGGCGAGGCGGGGGATAAAAATGTTCAAAATAAAATCGAACTACACGAACACCCAGCAACTATTTTTATAGTTTAATTGACTTCCACCTGGCGCAGATTATAAGAGTGCATAATGAGCACATATTCATCCAAATATTATCAAAATGACTTTTGTGGTTAAACTGAAATATTCTAAAGGGGAATTATATATACTATGTTCTGTATATTGTAACCATCGATTTTCTTTTTGATCGTTTTGAATTGAAAATGATAATTATCGGTAGTGTTTTACCATAGAAAATCTGAAATATAATGTATATTGGAATATATGCATATACTAAGGGATATTTTTCACAAATTTAATCATAGGCAAAAAGATCAAATGTACAGTTAAACGTTTTAAAGGTCGATATTTCTTAAATAGTTTCCAAGTGTGCACCAATTAAGAGCCATACCTATGACCACACATTTTGCCCCTTGTCACAAAATCATTTTTATTGGGTTTGCTTTTTTTTTTAAATCTGAGAAGTATTTTCACAACCGGACACAAAATATTAAATTACTTTTTTACGAAGATATAATGGTTTTAACCTGCGCTTTCGAAGACAACAAAAAGCCGACCCGGAAATTGCCCAGGACACAGTTCGAGTGTCCCCCCTGGGACGAGTATCTGAATACCCATCCCAGCGTAACCTCTTTTTTTTTCTTTTTTTTTCTTTTTTTTTTTTAGATCACGGGACCCCTTCATAAACATAACCTAAATATGACCAATGCTGACCTCGTATCATTTGATTGAAGGTCAGCATTAGTTTATGGTAAAGTTTGTGCAAATGCGAGGCGGGATATGAACCCGACAGAATATCAGTCGGAAAACACAGGTTAACAACATCATACCATATAAGCTTTTCTCAACGAGGGTGAACTCGGAATGGAAAAAAAATGATTAAAAAAATATTTAAAAGCAAAATATACAAACAACTCCAACTATCCATCGACAATTTAAATACTAATGAAATTCAATCCAAATATCAACGGAATCAATCCAATTATAGCGGAGATATTGAATGTTTGAAAATGGCTCTTTATTTTTTTTTTTTTGACTGTATTTCTTTAACAAATGCACGATACAATGGACAGGAGCATTTGAGTTGTCCGCTACTCAAATGTGGCCTCAAACTCTAATTTTATAAGACACGATCGACAGTGACTGCTGTTGAAATGCAGATTTAAGATTGTTATTCAAAATTTGAACAGTGACTGTTGCTGAATTCGCAGTTCTAATTATCAAGTTTTCTAACTGTTTAAACTAAAGTACGATACAATGGAAGGTTGTCCGCTACTCAAATGCGGCTTTTAAATTGTACTTTTTTAAGACACAATCGATGGTGACTGCCGTTGAAATGCAGATTTAAGATTGTAATTCTAAAGTTTTGACAGGGACTGTTGTTGAATTTGCAATTTTATTAGCAAGTGTTCCTCGCTAACTTGATTTCCATAAGGATTAGATAAAACTGCGAAGGTCTTATTTGAACAGACAAAGGGTATGCTCGTGAGCAACTAAGGTGAACTGTTATTGAGGGAATAGAACTATATTGAATGCGATCATATAAGACACATAAGAAATGCGGGAAAGGTCTTCACTACTTAAAATACTTCATTATTATGGCATTTCCTGGCAGTTAAATCAAGCTTTCATGTCTATCGTTACATTGCTCATAATTAACCGAGTCGTTAACTGAAATTTTCCCACTTAAACAAAATGATGATAACATATAGTTTTCTATGGACAAAGGGTTCGAAGGACTTAAATTATTTCATTTTGATTGATATTAAGGGCGGTTTTTTTTATCTTAACCTTAACTCAAAGTGTTCGCTCGAATCGGAGACCATTTTGCTTAACTACCGTTATTACATATACTGACATAGGACTTATATTACGTTTTTACATATTCCATTGATTTATGTTAAAATAGAGCATCTAACAAATAAATGCTCTCAGTTTCATGTCTTCAATTGATCGATTGATTTTTTATTTGTTTTTCTTATGCTTCAGACAGAATTGTTGCGCGAGCAATGAATGTCTATATGCTACTCATTTCAAAAGAATTATTTTCTATAAAAATGATGATAGTGCTCATCACATTTAGTAATCCATGTTCACCTCTAATGAGGGAGTAGAATTATATTGAGTGCAATCATACACACAAGAAATCCTGGAAAAATCATGACTGCTCATGATACTTCTTAATTGTTGTATAACCTAGCAGTTAAGATTAGGTTTACATATATTTTTCTATAATACTTATAATATATACACTAATTTTGACAAAGTGATTAAAATATACTATGTAACAATGATCCATGTTAGAGGAAATGATGTTTTTACATCTTTATTCTAAATCTTAATCCTAATCTTAAATCTTAATGCGCATATCATAATTCATTGGTGCATTTTCCTTTAAAAAATGGCTGATGGTGCCCATCAATTCAAGCAAGTAAAAATTACGTTTTAATATCACAAGTTTTAAATAAATAAATCAATTAGATACTACATGGGAGATTTTTTCTAAAGGATTAGCTATTTGCTAATTGTCAGGTATTTGAATTCATATACCATATACGATCTCATTTCATAATATTAAGAACGATCCGGCCAAATAATAATTGTTGCTCATGCACTGTGCCTATATGCTACTCATTCATTAAGAATTAATTTTAACGAAACAGATCCAAAGATTTTAAAATATCAAAAAAATAAAAGAAAGTTTTTAAAAGGAACATTTTAAAACCGTATATTCATCAAGTATAATATTTAATTTTCGCTTTTTTCATACGATTTAGCATGGGGAGAATTTTTTTTTCTCAAAGAATCGCCGAGTACCGGCTATTTAAATATGCTTTAGTTTAATGCATTTTCTTAAATTCTGGCGACATAAATTCATAAACGATGCTTGCCATTGAGTCGCCTTTTACGACTTGCTTTAACCTGCGCTTTCAAACACGACAAAAAGCCGACCCGGAAATTGCCCGGGAAACCAGCTCGAGTGTCCCCCCTGAACGTCATCAAAGCTCTACGAGAGACAGGTAACTAGGCAACTAAAGCACCATGTACAGTGTAATCGAAAGGAACAAGGAAGAAACTAGAAGGGAATCGAACCCAACGACCTAAAGGATAGAATGTCCTTGTGCTCTACCACTGAGCTATAGCTGATGGTCCTCATAAATCTCGATCACACTGTACACGGTTCTTAGCATGCCCGGTATCCCATCTCCAATAGGATTTCATTGTATTACAAACCCCTGGGACCAGTATATGAATACCCATCCCAGCGTTACCTCTTTTTCAACGAACGTGAACTCGGAATGATAAAAAAATAATTAAAAGCAAAATATACAAACAACCCAAACTATCCATCGACAATTTAAATACTATTGAAATTCAATCCAAATATCAAATCGAAAAATGCTGGCCGTTGAGTCGCCTTTTACGACTTGCTTACCAGCGGCGGCAGTGGACCTCATTCTAAACCCCGAATCCACAGGGGGTGAATTATTTGAATTATTCAACTTCGTTTTATTTTTTATCTGTGTCCTACTACTATGTTGAATTCGTTTAAATTCATCATAATCAAATCATCTTATGTTTGAATGCTTTCTTGTGGGACGAAATTCTTTAAAACGTTTTCGGGTTGCTATACTGTTTAAGTTTTTGGAATAAGATTACGGTACATCGGATTGCATTGGGTAGGCTCTGAAGTAAAATGTTTACATTTTCGGGACTAAGCATTTCGGCTCTGCATAATGCTCTCGCATGTTATCTTCAATTTTTGTGCACATTTTGTGCGCATTTTTTTTAAAGCTTCTTTAAAAATGTTTGTTTTTTTTAACATGGTTTAAAATTTATATTTTCATCTGTCTATTCAGAACACAATGGACAATCAACGGTTGCTGATAGGCATTTTAGATATAATCGAATTTCGACCACAGGCAGGGTATATATTTGGGATAAAGAACAGGAATTTGAAATTGTATTGCAATCTTCACTTAAAATTCATCAGATAAAACATTGAGGAATTTTATTTTAAAATCAGATTTGATGCCCACGATATTCATGTTAATCAACCTTCAGTAGAACGCAATGGTTTAGTCTTACTTTTCACATCTAAAATACACAGTTTGCATATTGAATATAATTCAATTTTGAAAAGAAAAGTTTAGATGGAGTGCTTTGGGGCACACTACCAATTTGACCGAAAAAGCTTAAATACCGTAAAAGGGGCCTTCTATGAACTTGCATTTATAAATTTGATGCTTGGTGAAATTTTCAATGATAAAAATTCATAACAATGAAACTGCCGTTATTGTATATAGTAGGTATTTTCACTAATACTGCTAATACTTATACTGATCCGTGTCGTATTTAAACAAAGAAATGTTGTAACCAATTCGAAACCACGATTGGTTGCTGCAAGGTTACATGCAAAATTGAATTAATTTAGTTACAGAACTTCGATCTCAATCAATTCATGATTATATATCAAGGGCATAAATAGCGGAAATTGTAAATTATGTATGGCATCTATATTTTTATAGACATTCAAGTTAGATAATTCGTTACTATCTTTCATCTTGGTACACAACTCCTTAAAAGTGAATTACAAAGGGTAAAGTAATTGAATAAATTGAATAATAAATAGCGTTTGACTTTCATGACTCCGTTTCCGTTTCATTTATTCTTATTTTCTTCTTTTCTTTTCTTTTCGCTATTCTTTTCTTTTCGCTATTCTTTTCTTTTCTTTCTTTCTTTTCTTTCTTTTCTTTTTTCTTTCTTTTCTTTTTTTTTTTAATTTCTTTCTTTTTTCTTTCTATTGATTTCTTTTTCTTTTTTAATCATTTTAATTTCTTTCTTTTTTTATCCTCCGTTGCCTGTTAGTGTTTACAAAAATAAAATTCATATTACACTTAACCAACGAAAGCGTTTGTATATGCTCTCGTTTTACTTAACCTAACAATATCAATCTAAAAAAAAACATTTTAAAAAAAATAAAATATATACTGATAAAGAATGACGTATATTGTAAAATCAACGTTTGATAAAAGGCAAGCGACGAACGTATGCTTTGAGAAAACAGAGGCATTAGTCAGTGTGTATGCCAAAATGATGTATCCAAAATTCACCTCTAGACTGAGGGGTTGGTCCTTGAAATGTCGAAATGATGTATCCAAAATTCACATCTAGAATGAGGTGTTGGTCCTTGAAATGTCGAAATGATGTATCCAAAATTCACATCTAGAATGAGGTGTTGGTCCTTGAAATGTCGAAATGATGTATCCACGATGCTGCTGATGTCGTATCCAAAAGCGGATCTAGAGAATGAAGGCTTGACAGTGCAAATAATTAAAGCAGTGAATTTCTGGCCCGGACGACTATAAACAGAGTTCCATCCATATGGGCAAGAAACGATGATGAAAAACGGTTTGATGACGAATCCAAAAGCAGAGGTTTCAAATTGAAGCTTGGTATGTATCCACGTGAAAACCGGTATGAGATATTTACAATGATTGCGCTACCGGATAACTAAGAATCGAGTTCTATCCTTAGGCAAGATAAGATGTAAAGACGCGTATTAATGACGAATAAATTTCGAAAACAAAGCTATCAAAACTTGAAAGATATCCACGAGAAACACATAATATGATGTATACGATATGAACGCTTTGCCGGATCACTAGAATTCGAGTTCGATCCACAGCACAATTACACGATGAAATGCCGATGAAGATGTGAAGCAGGCATAAATATTCTTGGAAGACTTTTTCAGATGTAATTTTGAGATGCGTGCAAGGATGTTTTAAATGCACGACCTTCTGCACCTGAAATTATAAATAAAACAATTTATAATTTGAGTCATTTCAATTGAGCATTTTAATCTACCTGTATATGTCATTAAACGCTGCAACTCAATCATGTTACAAAAATATGACAAAAAAAAACTTCTAATTTTTTCAATATCTGTGTAAGAAATCAATATGCCTTCATTTATTATCAATTTATAATTATCTAATTGTAACTTTAAATGTGTTCTGAATAAGTAATTGCAAACTAATCTAATATCAATGTCGAACTAATAAAAATTAACACTTGACTATTATTAATATCTATTTTGTTGATTTGTCAGAGCATATGTTTAAAAAAAACTCACCTAGGCCCCCACGCCTAGAGCTGTGCAGAAGCTTCCACGGGAACCGCCACGTGGGTGGGTGAACGCAGGGTTGGCCTGGCCGGGGAAAAGACTTTTAACCTCAGGCACCCCTCTCTACACTCAACGATGACTTGAAAATGAGTGGTAGAGATATGCGTTGATGGTAAGGATCACTGAGAAACGAGTTCGATCCACCAACAATTATTCGTGCACACTGTAATTTCAAATTTTGAAGAAGTTGAAAACCGCACAGATATTTACATCACTTTATTATGATAGCTTGATGACGAAGATAATCGATGGCGAAGATATTTGCGTTGATATGAAGGATCACTGAGAAACGAGTTCGATCCACCAACATTTATTTGAACACACTGTAATTTCGAATTTTGAAGGAGACGTTGAAAACCTCACAGATATCCACAGATATTCACATCACTTTATTATGATAGCTTGATGACGAAGATAATCGATGACGGAAGAGATTTGCGTTGATATGCTGGATCACTAT
>LQRL01059065.1:322-16332 GCA_001703475.1 Hydroides elegans
TCTGCAATTGCTTTCCGCGTCACGACTCTCATGGCGACACGATTTCTGTATTCCCCTTCGCGTCAGGATACCACGACAATTATCTGTATGATTACGGGTCCTTTTAGGGCAACGCTCCCCTTATGTATAGCAGATAGAAGGGTCATGACATTACATATCTAGGGATCACAGTTGAAATGAATGTCAAATGGTTTGCTCAGATGCACTTATCAGGAGCCGTCATCAAACAGAATCCTGGTTTTATTGAACTTAAACATAACCCTTGTGCTCTGTTTTGATGTTAGAACAATATAAGGAACGAGGGTAGTCCCTATATCATAATAACAAAGCCGTATACAACGCATAAATGTCAAATGTGTCGTTTCGGATCCCCTTTACCCTAATTTTATAATAGTTTTGCATTTGTGTTTATTGCCACGCCTCCCATTATCGGTTCAGAGCACCGCTTTGCCCCAAGATGTAATAAATCGCCCTGAGAGTGTTGCAAGACATTAGGATCAATCCCAGTTTCTTGCGATGCCCCTTAAGCCAAGCACTCAGCGAATGGGGGAGTTGTCAGACGGGCATTGGATTACATATTGCTTTCTCTTTTGACCCACTCGACAAGATGTAACTGTTCTTCATGAAGAAGTTGTCATGTGATGGGGTTCCAGCAGAGGTTTTAGGGGTGTCCTTTTTGTCGTACTCATGGTAGCGAGTCGCCACAACGTATGAGTGAAATCGGAGAACAACATATAGGCGGAACGCGTTTGGATATGGTGTTGAACATGCATTAGTATTAGGTTGACCCCTTATAATCAACATGTCAGCTTCTTTATAACAAAATTAAACATATTATTTTTTTATCTTTAGAGTAAACTCTTGAAAGCCACCGATCGCATGATTTACATTTGCGTAGGCTTTCTACATAAATTAAAATGGACTACGGCTTTTATCTCTTTTGTACTTTGTCATTGCAAATGCTTTCATTGCTCGGATCAGACGCAACATGAAAGAGTTTGTTGGTATCGTCATAGATGACACACTTACGTTTCATCCCGATGCATCAAAAGTTGTCTCCAACGACCTTGAGAAACTACAACAAACGAACTGATGTAACGCAATTATTTTCATCAAACGGGGATGCTAGTCCAGTTTTTATCAACAATGCTTACTTCGTGTCTTTTATTACCATTGATTCTGTGCCTTCTTCAATTGTATGAAGATAAATAATAATATGGCTTGTTAGCAAAGTCCTGTTTTTGTCGACCTAAATGACGCTTTACGTTTTCTTAACATCATACATGTATAATGTGGTACTAAAAAACGTGGTTTCTTTCTGTGACATCTTATTGAACGGGTTGTTTGTCTCAAAGCCATCAATAACACTGACTGATTGCATTTATATTATACTTTTTGTGTGAGCTTTTCTGTTTGTCAACAATAGGTCACGTCACTTGCATATTACTTTCGCTTTATCGAACGCATTGACAGAAACTAATCAAATCTAGCTGTTCCAGAACAATGAGTGCTGAACAAAGATGCTCAGAGGGTATGGCGGTCGGACTGAGATATGTATTGTAGGAAAACGGGAAACCATGTTTGGATCGGATGTTTATCTTATCTATGAAATGTATGGAAAATTGCAGAATACTGTCCATTATGCTTGTTTGCGCTATAAATAAAATATGATGACATACAGTGTATGTAGAATATAGATTAATCTCAGCCTTCAATGTGAAGAAAGAATTAAAGCGAGATATGTATAGTAAGAAAACGGAAAAACAAGTTTAAATCGGATGTTTATCTTATCTATGAAATGTATGGATCTACTATAATGAATAACAGAATTTAACCTAAAATTATGTATGTTTGCGCAATGAATAAAATATGATGACATACAGTGTACGTATTTGAATCTGAGCCAGCAATCTCAGTTAATTTCCAGGCTGAAAAGCGGAATGATAAATAAGTAATGACAATGGATGTATTGACCCCAAGTCATATGATCATAAACATTCGTTGTAGTTGCAATGCTTCATTTAACTTGTTCGGAATCCGTAATGTCATTTTTTTCTGCGAACTGGGTGACATTTCAGGGGCAGCGAATCAATCGTCTGGTTGGTTCCAATGTGGTTCATTGAATAATATATGACACCGTAAAGCAATATCGTAGTCTCTTCTTGAGGTAGTCAGGCTTTATCTCTGAGTCCGTTCCATCATCTCATAGGATTTATACACAAAGAAGTCAATTCTAAAAAAATATCAAACTCAACCCATTCTGAGTTGGTATAAACGGTGGTTTAAAGTGTAGAATATTGTCTTCATAAGTCTACAGGAACAACTAAATTCTAAAAATTTCCCGGGCAAAATCCAACGAATGTAGTATCAGAGTTGTTTTAAAAGCTTGTATATACTAATTGACAATCTGCCCACAGCTCTATTAATTACACAAAGGACATTGCCTGATGAATGAATATGAACTTCCAAAAAAAAAAGAAGCCACAGGCAATCGCTTTTTTGTCATGCGCTCGTTAATTATCTCCAATGTCCCGTCTTTGATTCTGATCCAACAATAGAGAATAAGTTCTATGTTTAACGCAGTTCATGTTTTTATCATGCACACGTTGAGGGGCACCCTACGATTTACTTTTTTTGATTTGCATCAAAATGTTCATTCTAAAGTTGCAAGCAAGAAAGTCAGAAAAGCTATTGCAAGAAAATATACAATCTCCTACCAGAATAAAGATTTCAATGAATCAAATATTTATAAGGTTATTCTCTCATATATTCCTTTACAGCAACTAAATTTAGACAAATCTGCATTTGTTGATACATTTAAAAACATAATCCTAGAGTGAAATTATCGTTTCGAGAAAAAAATCTTTGTTCTGCTCAGAAAAAAGGTGCAAGCAAGGAAGAGCTGCTGCAAGAATAATCATTTTCCCGAATAAATCGTTGAGTGCCCTCGCACGTTTGATTCACAATCTAAAAAAACGGTATAACTGTCATATATAGACACTCATGGGAAAAAAAAACAAATACGGTCCAGTTTAGCGAGGTGTCCAAAATAAGCAGTGTTTTGCGTGTAAAGATTTGCCTTCTCCCATCTTAACCATTCCTCACCAATTCGCAAGTCCATATATTCCCTTTGACTCTAGTCGATCGTAAATCTTCTCATGCTCGCTTTCAGACATTAAGATCAATTCAATGTTTCCCCGATGAGGAGACACACATCAAATGTGGGACTGAAAGCAGCATAAGGTACATTACAATGATTGCAGCTGAAATAAAAGGAATAAAGTGGATTTAGTATACATCCAACGAGACATGTTGACTAAGTGAAAAGTACGGCCTCTGTTGACATTTAGAGAAGCTGTATGAAGTACAGAGCGAGTGAAATTGCAACTATCAAAAGTAGAGGATAAGTTCAGTTATGTACAGTTAGTTAAATGGTATGTTCTGTGAATGTTTATACTGAGCGCATTTCAAATATCTACCTCAAAAGAAGAAATAGGAGCAGAGTGAAGACATAAAGAGACCCTTTGATTATTCCAACTCCATCCCGGAGCAGGATCCAATTTGTTGGTCCCCTCACAGGTCCTGCTGCTGATCTATTTGTAAAGGATAGGCCGCGTCATTTCCACGTTACTCCCGCTTCATTAACTGTATTGACTAAGCAAGAGACACTTAGGGTGTGGTTGGACGTATCAAACGAGCCTCCAAACTCAGTTACAAACTCGTCAAATGCTGCCAAAGTATGGTATCGTTGCACTGCTGGTATTATATATGGACGGGTATGGCACTCGTTCCAAACATCCCCGCACACAAAGTTTTCAGGAAAATGTTACCTTAACGGCAACATAGCACATAAACTCGAATATAGTGACATTTTGTCTTGGGAAATTTGGACTTGCATTCATTTGAAAGACATTCATCAGTAAAGTTTGTAGATTTCTAGTTAAAGTTACCTCATTTTATATTTCGAGGATTTAAACTCTCGCATTTATTTCGGTTATTTAGCCATGATTTTAAATCTGGGTCCATCGTTTTCACAATATATCATAACTTATTATTAAAATTATTATCGCTGTGTAAAGGTACGTTTATGATTTTTCGCGCGGAAAACCAGTATGGAATACTAAAATGCTCATATGATTTATGCGTTTATTAGCAAACTAGTTTTGAGTAGTTCTATGGGTGCCTGGTGTACTAATACATGTTTTAAACTAAAAAAATCCACAAGTTTTTACAGAAAAATAACATTTTTATACCTTTTTCTCAAAATCACTCTGCCGTGTCAGAAAAAAAACCCAGGCGAAAACGCGACACTCGAGACAATTCTTTTCTGGTCCAAAATATGGTGATTTTCAAAGATTATTTTTTTGAGGTTTGGTTTAGGTTGAAGTATATATATCAAAGTATATGTACTTCTATTTAATCATATTTTAAATAAAATTAAGTGCTTTAAAAACGAATTTTATTACAAAATTTGATCTTTTGCGTTTCCGCTCGTTGTGTTCATGATTTTTTTGCCGCGGCGATTCTCTGCGTTTTTTATTGTTTGGATTTTTTTTTCAATGTTTGGAAAGTGGTGCTCGAAACGGAATACCCATTGATATATTCAGATGCAAACACATATAGCCTATATTGATAAAACGAATCTTTGATTGCATTTCAATAATCTAAACATGTCAATCATGAAGATTTAAAAGTAAAAATTAAATATGTGATCTAATATTTCTTTCAAAATAATTTATAGGAACCCTTTTGATATATGATATACCGAGTCTTAGATAATCAATGCTGCCCTGATCGTTTTGTTCGTGTTATTTGCATAGAACATTGTGATATTGTAAAATTTAAATATTTGTTACAAACTTTTAAAAAGTACATGCGTGTATAATTGTATGCATATGTTATTGTTGTATGTATTTGGGAAAGCACTATATTCCAAAGTCAGTGGAGCGATTCAATCCATAACTATTCTCTCATGAATTATCTCATATGGTTTCATTGTGTAGTCATTCCAATTAGAATTCCAATTAGCTCTTGCTGTTGCTTACAAAATAACATTACTTATTCACTTCGACGAGATTTTAATATAAAAGTCAATGTAAATTGTTACCAGCTTGCGTTTTCGCAAGACTAAGGGATTATGAATATTAAAATCGCGGCGAAAAATCATAAACGTACCTTAACAAGGTAGAACACAAAATTTGAGAATAACCAAGTTGTATGTCATATTGATATGTCTGGCCATACCCTCAATGTATTGACAAAAGCAAAGAGACACAAACCCTGAGTCTGTTCCGACTCAGTTACTCCTTCAGAGGTGACTTGTTCGAAAAACTTTGAAATGCGAGACACAACTTGATTGTAATCTAATCTAAAGCATCAGCCCCGTCTCGATGTCACCAAGGAGGGAGCAACGGAAAAAGGCGTTGGCATATCGGATATCGGGAGACGTGGTGAGAAAAGCTATAAAGGTTGCTTCTTATTTGTGTGTTTCTAAATGACGCATTGTACATGGTGATGGGTTTTAAATGGTGAATGGCTTCCGCTCCCAAATGTTCTCGATCAAAATCGACGATTGGAATACACTCGCCGCGCATCCTTAATCATTTTTGAATGACATTGTATGATATTTTGATGACTGCATCGTAAAATGATTTGTGTCATACATGTGTATAAGTGAAATATGTTATTTCTTTATATCATGGACGTACCGGAAAACGACTGAATTTCAATTGATTATTTATAGAGCTAAAATCCTAAAAAAAAACTCAATATGCCTTATTTGTTGATACTATAATATAATAACAAATATGTTTTACGTACATGTTTTATCAGAAGTTTCATAAATTGTGTTCGTAAATCATATTTCCCAGTAGATCCATTCGCTCTATGTTCACAGTTTGCAAACATGAGTGTTTGCTAAAAAGGTTAACCTTATTTTCTGCCCTCGCATAAACATCTAACGAACCATAACAGGCTATTACTTCAGCCCTTTTTTACTCGAACATAATAATAATGTGATTCTAGTTTCGTTACTCTTGTAAAGATGAAAAGAAATTCAATTGAAAGGTTCAATGCGTTATGAGTCATTACTCAGCAAAATGGGCGACTGAGCTACATGGATTATGAATGGTTAATTGAACCAAAACTCAGCAAATGAAAAGCCTAGCCTGAAAGAAAATGTTTTTAATATTCGATTTTATTTTGATAGTCTTTCAATCCTATCATCTGGCGCTCCATGATTCAGCATATCACAACAACTAATAAATGATGCTCACATTGCAACTTCTGCCAAACCAACGAAGAGAAATATTTGTTGAAATAAGGAAATGGCTGCCTTAATATGAGTTATTTATTGCAGTAGAGGGTGAAAGCTCGATTATTCATTTGCTTCCATTCAACCATAACTCTGATATGGTGACAAATTAGACTTCTTTTATAATAACACCATCATCTCGGAAAACGATTTGGTGTTTTATTTTTCATTTGATTATTGTAATTATTGTAGGGTTTTCTATTATTTTAGTATTTAACTGGAAAATATCTTGAATCAAAGGCCAAAAAAAAACATTTGGTAGTTATAAACATCCTATTTTCACTTCAAAGAAACCTTTTTGGTGACTTTGTTCTTTCTATACCAAATCCCTTTTGATGACAAATCCCGCTTTGAACCGATAAGTCACCTTCATAATAACGAATTTGACATTTATCTGACAAAAACACGATAAAATAATGGCATGATTTGGCCACATCGGAAGCTTTTTTCCAGTATGTTTGATAATTCCTTTCTTACAATGAATTCCTTACTGAAGCCCTCAACTCGATCGAATATAAAACACAACAAGAGTTTATGTGCGTTTTCATGAGCCCATGTGCTGATTGTTTGTTTGGGGGAAAAAGCTCTAAAAGGCTTCCAATTTGAGCAAGCCTGTATAGCAAAAACAAAAATATATTTATTGTAATGGTATTGTATCAAACATTTAACTAATATTGTTTATGATTACGCATGTATCTTCATACGGTATTCTGTATGATATCAATTAAAGTGTGTATAATTGCTCTTCTTACATGTATATCACAAACACAATAAATGTTATCCGTGCACACCAAGTCTACACAAAATCATGACCTCATTCTGACCTCATATGAGTTATTTTTTAAGTCACCATGAGCTCCTGATGAGTTTTTTTGTAGACTGGGCACACCTTTTATGCTGCTTATTTTCACTCATAAACTTTCACAATAAATATTTTCTATGAAATGGAGAATGATGAATAGCTACATCTATTGAATATTGGTACAAATATTTATGAGCTCGATTTCAAATAATGCAAACATGCGATACCAAATCAATTTCAATTGTTGAACAAAACATACAAATCACAAAAACCTATTCATTTAGTCAAATGCAATTTTCATCTGATAGATGTCATTCTTAAGTCCTTGATCATAAGCTGTAATCAAACGTCATGATACATCACATATATGATACCGATTGCTTTTGAATCATTCTTAGCAGAATCTCATTTTGTATAAAATTAAAAGTCAAAATACTTCCTTTTCTATATACAACATGTATTAAGTAAAACCGAATCAATGTCAAAATGGCCCCGGTCAAAATGGTCCAAATTTTGACAATATAGGTCAAAATGACCCTGGTCAAAATGGCCCCCGTTTTAATCATATTTAACATATTTTAGTTACTTCTTTATCCATCATGTTTTATCAATACCCATGTCATATTATGACGGGTGTCATTTTGAACGAAGCACAACGGAGCACAGAATAACCTATTAAGCATATCCTCATACTTGATTTCCACTGGTATAAGACAGTTACATAATGAACTGGAGCGGTTAAATGGTATATTCAAAGTGCTAAACGTTTCAAACCAAAGTGTTTCCGTCAAAATAGTTTACAGTCATAAAGGTTTCAAATTCGTGGATACGACTAAACGACGGTGACCGGAGGATAGATAATCCTACAGTCAAAACCATTCTAACATGAATATCGATAGCAAATTTCTTTCGTTTCAAAAGTTTCGTTTACGCGTTTGTCGTTTAGGCATTTAGGTATTTAGCCATTTAGCCGTTTAGGCATTTTGTAATAATTGTTTATCGACACAGGCATCTTTTAGCCGTTTAGGCGTGTACACTGTATGTGCTTAGCCGTTTATCCGTTTAAGTGTTTAGGCGTTTAGAAAATTTCAATAACGTGTCTGAGTTGCATCGTTTGAGTTGTTAGGTAAGAAATGATTTTAACTGTATGTATTTAAATAGGTGATGCTTAGGAAAACACCATGTTCCTTTGGGCCCCTTATCAATAGGTTTATTAAAGTAACACAGTCGTATAATGCAATTTTCACATTATAGACTTCTATGCATATCAGATTGTCATCAGTGACAATGCCTTTATTGCTTCGAGGATGTTTTAAGCCAGAAGGAACAATTTGCATTAATATTGTGACATATCGTTAATACCAATACATGCTAATGAGAAATCGAGATGAGAAAAAAGTAGGGTGAAGATTCCTAAATTAGTGAGTAGGTGGATGCGAAGATAAAATGATTGTGATATACATTTTCCATTTTACTCATAACTTTGACTCAGTATTAAATATATTGCTAGGTTTTATATTGCTGTCAGAGACAAGTTACAGAGTATGAAAATTATAAATCGGCCCTATAGCGGAAAAAAATGTAAAAATCAAACATTTAAAATCACATTTTCAGTCTGGAAACTGTTGCTGAGTATAGATATTGATTTATAATTTCCATTTCAATAGCTATAACGTGGATTTTAAAAGGAAATACATTTGTTGTATAAGCTCAATAAGAACTTTCATTATATTCGCAATCTATCCTGCTTTATTCCATGACCCTTCTCGCTTTATTTATCTTCACCCTTATTGTCGAATTGTTCATTTCCGAAAGCAATCCTATCCATCCTCAGAACTTTTTCATTATTTTTGCATGCCCATTGAGCCTTCTAGTCATCATTCCTGGGTTGCGTAAAATATTTTTTCCGGATGAATGTTTTGTCGGGAGAAATTGATTATATGAAATAATAACTTTTAGAATGTTCTTTTTTTTTCTTGGGTGCTTAATTTATAAAAGCGGTTATTCATACTATTCCATATAATATAGATGAGATAAGATTATTTCAAATGATTCGAATCATGTCCAAATCCCAACATAATAAACCGAGCACGAATAAGCAATAACTCATAAAGCGCATAAACTCAGATGGAGCTCTAACATGATGAACACATACATGTATGCTTTCTGTTGCTCAACAAATCTTGCTCAAGTAAAGAATATATGTGCTCATCATAAATGGTGTTTTATGAGGTCATTATATGAAGTCTGAAAGAGCTCTTCTACTCATTTTGATTTGTCAACACGTTTTCGAGAAAGCAAACAAATTATTCATAACAAAACATAAAAACTGAAGTCGCGACTTTGAAACTTTCGTATGCGACTTAATTTAGTTATATGACAAAGAAGAACATGTCGCGTGGGGGGTATTTTTTATCCCACGAAGTCCGTTACGTGACCTAGATAAGTTATTTTTAAGGTCCCATTTTTAAACTCACCTTGAGCACCGCACCTATCTATTTTTGAGCAACTCATTGAATCCATAAATCAACTTTTAATTTTCCTTATAGGCAATATGTTTCAATTATCGTGCAATTCACATTTAATGCGCTGACAATGTGACAGATTTAATTTAAATCAGAATTCTCGGAACAGTAACTAGGCCTTTTTGCACGAGGAAACGTGATATGGCCAATCATTGAAAAATAATTAAAATTAGTCGTTTTTATTAATAGGGTTATAAATTCACGAAAAGTAATTTAAAAAAAATAGTTTGGTCTATTCATTAATGTACTTTCTTTCGTTAAAATTTTCTTCTGAAAAGACATTCATTTCTCTTTGTCATTTCATGTCTTTAAAAAAAATATTGTTAATTTTTATTTTCAGTTAGCTTAGGTCTAATTTCTATTCATATTGTTTAATGCTTTATATGCCACTGTATCTATTACTCTATATAATGAAACACATGTTTAAATATGATGGTATAAAAACATAGTTTCGTTTCTTTTATTTTCATTTCATTTGCCCTTTAATTGAGCTGGGGAAAAGTCTTATAGAGTTCTAAGTAGTATTAAAATTCTATATACTTTATTTGTTGTTTTTTGTGCATTAGCAAATTGATAACTTCATAGAAAACAGACAGAACAAAATCGGTTTGATGTGACTAAAATTAATATTTGCTCGGAAATAGTAATAAAACATATTTATTCGGAAAATACGTATCAAATCCCTGTGTTGATTCGGGTAGATCTAACCTTGTGGCACGCCTCATCCATTAGTCTCGTGTTTCAAAAATCAATTAGATTTTGAATTGGGTCATGGAAAAATAAGGTGTGGGTATTCTGAGTAAATGAAAATAGGATGTGCACCTATCATGTGCTTTCATTTTTGAATAATAATAATTGATATATTGTCGATATTGTTTCTATATTTAAACTTGGCAATCTTTATTTTGTTTTACGTGACGCAATAAACTTAAATCAGCCTGACCTGTTTGGTTTTTGTAACCTTTAATAAGACTTATTGTTTTGACTGGGAAGCTATAGAATCTATGTTTAACCAAATTTATCATTAGTGCTACCTCAAAGATTTAATTAAAGATGCTAGAATCTCTAATAAATTCACTTAGGATCTACCAAGCAAAGTTTTTGCGAGTTTCCGAAAAAAAAAAAATTTTGAGAAGAAAAGTGATTTTAGTAGAACTGAAACTGAAGTTTGTGTATCAAAGGGGATTTTGCAAAATGTTTTATTTTTATGTTTTTTTTTTTTTGCTTGTTTGGACTTTGATTTAATTATCGTAATTATTGTCGTCCAATCTTCATAAAAACTCATTCATACCATATAAAGTCTATATGCCATGTGTTAAGAGGGCACGTTATAAATTCAGTCAAAAGATAACCCTATGTCATCTTGGCTCCCAACTTTTGCACCAACCCAATCCATATTGACACATTGGATGAGTTGATGCCTCCGATAATAGCCTGGAACGAGTGCTCAATTGCCACAACCCGGACTATACGGGTGTTTTACTCTCACCACCTCCTAGCCGCCGGGCAAAAGAGGAGAGACAGACATTACTGTGCAGTGAGGCAAGCCCAAGTCTTCATCATCATCAATATTTGCCCGGTGCAACAATAGACTTAAAACACATCACGTTAAACGACAACAGGGGAAACGAGAAAAGTGAAAAGGGTGAAGAGAGAGAGGGTGCAAAAGATGAATCCGAGGCCTTAAACAATGGAGACAAGGGAGCGCTCTTGCATAATGGATTTTTAATGTCTTTTAATGGATTTTTGACTTGAGCTAGTTTCAGTTCTAGCTGTACTGGATAGAGTATATATTCGTAATGAGAATAGACACTTCTTGATTTATTCATGAACTGTATTTTATATTCATGGAATCGTGTGGCAAAACGATCAAATGTACTTAGACTAAAATACATGTAGAACTACAATGACAAACATAAGAAATTATACGCACATATTTACAATACTTATTAAAGTAATGTGCCAAAAGTTTTGAATATCAAACTAGCAAGTAGAAAGATAATATAATTTTGTTGAGTGTACTCGTTCGCCCAATATCAAAATGGAGCGCACAAACAGTTGCAAATCAAGCAAACAGTCTTTCAAAATGGATAGTTTAGAGGTGGATGGAGCCCAAAGTAGTAGTTATGGCAGTAACCATAGTTTTGCCACGTCTGATTTTGACACGTTGTTCCAAATGGCCCGTCAAAGACAGGACTCGCAGTGCAGCGATGATTTGGAAAGAGAAACCAATTTCGGATGTTCGCCGCTTTTGGATAAACCTGCAGTGCGAAGACGAACGCGATCAGAGAAAGGTCGCCGGTATATCAATCGCTTTCACGAAAAACCGCGATCGCTCGACGATGAGAATTTGAAAAACAATGACACGCACTCGCCCATTCGGCGGCGCCATCACTACTCCGTGCGTTCTGAGAGCGCCGCTAGACGGGACAGCCTACACAGCGGCGAATTCAGTAAACTAAGCATAGACACCACAAAACACCATCATCACTACCATCACTTAGACACTGACACGCCTCCATCGGAACATGTCGTCAAACCGAAATCGAGTCCGCGACACCGACTCAGTCTCACAAACAAAGCTCTCTCCACTGACTCAACCGCTTCGGGCTCCTCGCACACCGGAACTTCCGATACCTCGTCCATGTGCGGCTTTCGGCGCGTGCGTAGTTTCCGAATCACGTCACGTGGTATCGAAAAGGAAGACCTGGTTGTGAAATCGAGTAAAGAGTGCGTCAAGAACAATGTGATGAATCGCTATCGCCGCGAACACAATGGGTGTTCCGGGGATGATGTGTCGCGAGATGGGAGTGTGGGTGTTCAGAACAGACCGAATCAGATCATTTATAAAGTCCTTTTGCTCGGTTCGGAAGGGGTCGGCAAGAGAGCCATGATATATGATTTCATGATGGCGGATGATTATTTGGAGCAGCTAGGGTTCTCATTAAACGACGGTAAGTGATACACTCTTCGAAACAAGTGCGTAAGTGGCAATAGATTGGGCATTCCGAATAAAAATTCCCCTTTTTCATAAGGAGATCACATCATTATTGATTTATTGGTATTTTTGTTATGTATATGAAAGCTGTACTTTTCACGGGAATTTTGAAGGAAACCCAGTTATTTTGATAATAAAATCCAACATGCTACCTATATAAGCGCTCGTTTATCCCGCTGTTTCACGATTTCAATGGTGAAATATTGGAGTCTATAATTAATTGTTCGTGATATATAATTGTTTGGCTATTTTTGTATTTCTCCCATTTCGATTTATTATATATGCTTAAGAAATATTTACTTTTATTTGTTGCTTAGTCTTCTCTTCTCATTATTTCCGATCCTGGGTCCGAGATAGATAGCATGTTTTATTCAACAAATAATAATTTACAGTTTATCAATGGATCGATATTTCAAACTGTACCGAATACCATGTACACACAACAATAACAACCACCTGTACCGATAAATCTATGAATGTGTAATCACCCGCGATGCCCTGTGTGCTTCCAATGAGCTGAAGACATTTTGGTTCGAGCAAAAAAGGACAGATATTGATGGGGAGTGTATGTAGCCGTGAATATTAAAATAAGGTCCGTGCTTTTCCTTCGATGAAATTTTTCGATATGTGATCATATATTTTTTCATCCTCCAACGAGGAAAGGGCAGAATAGTATTTCATTTTGGATTTAAATACGGTTAGTTCATGCCTATGCCATTTAACATATGGTTCAGAACATGTATTTGGAGAATCGTGCAAATTTTTTATCAAGAACAAAATGAACTGGACAAGATTTCTGTCAAGATGGGCCGTTAAGGCCACATAGCTTGTCGGTTTTTCTCGATCCAGAACCACAGCATATCAATATGAAGGGTTTCGTACATATAGATACTCACCCACAAATTACTTTTCACACTGATCCGTTATTAATATGACGTCTGATTCATGTCAAAAGACAAAATCGAACTTCTATATCAATTATATGCAAATTTTCTAAGAAAATTGGAATCACCGGATGGGTCTTACAAAAGTGGTTATCATGTTATTGACCAGAGAGAAGAGTAAAGTGATGTGCATGCCCGAAATGCGCGGGCTTTACTTTATCCTATCTCAAGGATCAATTATGACTTTTTTGTAAAGGAACATACAATTAAGTCCAAATTTGGAAGAAAAAAATACAGGGTCGTCACTGCTGGGTAATAATCTTTTTGATATTGCCCGGTTGATATAACCTGGCCAAATACTTCTCCCCTGTGATAAAAGCATATGATAACCCATTTATATAATGAAGATTTTCACAAAATCACTAAATTGCCACTTATAACCTTTATGCGTTGAACTCTTCAAAACAAATAAACGCTTTAAAATAACTTTAATAGACATAAGATACATGGGCTAGAATTCTTGTTTAATGGTTTGCAATTTCAAATGTAAGGTAATAATTACTGGATCTTATTGTTTTTGAATTTAAATGAATACAAAATAAGAACCGAGTCCCGTTATGTAATTTATCTACTAGGGTCATTTTTAGGTCCGCTCCAGCGTTTTACAATGCTGTTAATCAACTTACTTGCAATGACAACTTAATAAGGAGTCGTCTTTTCTTAAACTAAAATTGCCATTCCCTACAGGGCTCGCCAAATGAAAGCCATTAGTGCTATTTGCGCAAAACTTATACTTTCATCATATGCTTCTGTAATAGAAGAGAACACGCCGCAATGGTCTGCGAAGCTTCGCCATCGTAATCGTATTTCTGAATGATATGGCACGTAATTAAGACTGGCAATTCATTATTTCACATTAGACTTGTTATATCAGGGGTCAATGTGAAATACTGTGCATTGCGATGTTAAATTTTATTCTATTTTGGTAGCATATGTTATATGTCAGTGACGGATCCAAGTCAGAAGCATCGGGAGGGTTGTGTATCTATTTAGACAATGTTTAATGTCATCGAACTTCGCTTATGACTTTCATTTGATTTGCCGTGCCAATTCAAGGGGGATGGCTATGCGCCGCCTGTACCCCTGTACATCCGCTAGCGTATGCACATTGAACAATGGTGAAATGCATAGTTGTTGCGAGAAAGATTTGTGATTATATCGTTTAAACCAAATAGTACATTGGAGTCAATCGAGATATTAATATTGCTTAGGGATCCGGACTGGCTCAGATATCTATCAAATGTTTTACGTCATCTTATATGTCTACGTTTGTATCGCACTATGTGTGTATGTAGTATTCAAAACTAAATAAAATCATATTTACTCTCTTCCTTAAATTTACGGTGAGATAATACTACTCACGGGAACCAGACAGTGAAAGTCAAGAAGGGCATGGTGACAAGATGGAGATGCTCTGATCTTTATGAGAAAAACACTGGTATTTTTAGTGCAATGTGATACTTATGTTCTAAAAGCAGTTGCATGGAAGACTTGTCGGCTAATCGTGTTAGACAAACCCAAAGTGAGATGTATCGATAGCACAAACGGATCACATCTTCTATGCTTTTATCTACTTCGATTCTTTGCCCGAAACACACCCTGCCCTTCCCCAGATGGGAACCTTGCATTTTAAACGATTATGAATATTTTAAAGAATATTAATTATTATATCGATATCCTACCTTATATAAGGAAAAGTTATATATGTAATTTCAACAACTTTTATCATTTTGAAGCTACAGCAAGGCCTTAATTTGGTCATGCAACTGCAAAAGCATTGTCAATAGGGCCAAGACTATCGGCAGGAAATTGCCAACGAAAGGACGCAGCTCTAAAAGTGAAAACAGCCAGATAATAAGATTATCATCATGAAAAGAAAACATTGATCTATATTTAGAAGCCGTTAAGGCCACATAGCTTGTCGGTCTAAATAAGATGTAATTGCTCGGGAAATAACAACGGCTATAGTCTAAAGGACAAAGCCTGATGGGGGTAAGAGGAGGTAAGGTAACCGACTGTGACGCAAGCGAAGCGAGGATTTATCCTTTGGCGGATTGGATTTAGACTTATCAGGAATGATGATCTGCATTTAAGTTTGCCAAAAGAGCCCCATAGATATTTATGTAACAAAACAAAAAAGTAGTAACAGAAAGTGGTTTGTCAAATATTCATGCCTGCCTTCCATGGTTTTTTTCCAAAGACACATGTTCCCTTGAAAAATCTGCGACATCATCTCTTCCGGGAATTCGGCTTTTTCGACAAGTCGCCTTCAAACCTTTACCAAAGGATCGGATAGACTCTGAGATTTTCGCTTTAAATCAAGATATAATAAAAATTCTGCTCCTGCTCAAAGCGCGTCTTCTCTACCGTTCAATGTTCAATGTTTTGATACCGTACGTACTTACCCCCCCCCCCCCCCCCCCCCCCC
>LQRL01059072.1:5898-16743 GCA_001703475.1 Hydroides elegans
GCAAAAGAAATGGCGAGTATAGCCACTATTGAATTATGATAAATAAAATAAATTTCAATAAATAGTTTCTGGAATACTGCAATACTGAGTGATAAACCTTTTTTTTTTATCATGTTATGCTTTAAATAACTTCAATATATAACCAATTTTGTCGGCGTTCGCAAGGCACTTATTGATCTAATGTATAGTTTCAGCATGGTTAATAATCTTACTATGGATATACTACAAATTAGGATGTGATTCGAAATAACAGAAACCGGTAGAATTTAACGAAAATTATGCTTTTTGTCCCCGTTAAATGAATAGGTCGCATATTTGTTGCCAACACTGACCCCTATCTTGGAGGAAGAAATCAAGTTCTTTAAAGAAAACGGGTATGAAGATGACCTCGTCTTTCATCGATGGGAGTCAATGATAGTATGACTTTATGATAATAGTTTGATTCCGTTTACTATAAAATTGTTTAAATTGTTCGAAGATTTCAAGTGCACTGGGCTTCTTTTTAAACCATTGTATCACATTGTACGGATCTTTGTATATTTCAAAGGCTTGAATATTTACAGAATCATATTAGACATACATCACGATTTTAAAAAAAAGTTTTTGTTCATAAATTGTAGGAACACAGGATAGCTGCGAGTCATGTGATCTGTCCATTTTCAACGCACACAAATTATGCTTTGGGTGTGGTGTGTTTGCATGGACTGCGACGTGAATACTGTGTCTACCGTGTGCCGTTATAGGCATTCAAAACACAGTGTTCATGCCATGTATTTTACGCAGTTGTGTTCCTGAGTTGCAACAATGTTTAGATGAGGCTTTGGAGATCACGCAAATATGGGAAATAAGTCTTAACACTCGTCAGCTAAGAAAGGGTTTCGTCACAACAAGTCAGATGAGCGAACCATACCCGAGTTATGCAAGATACACTAGAAAAGTCCCTATTGCTGTTATCGGACATTGAGGAAAATTTTGAGGCTTTTGAGTTCCTTTGTAAGGAAAATATTTCGTTTATCGTAGAATGTAGGCGGAAATTAAAACAAGACTTTTGGTCGCCTCAGTACTTGGCCCTATGTTTTGGTGTATTGGAAGGTACCGTTCTGGATGCGATTATTAAAGCCGAAAGGACAATGAAACTCAAGGATTTTTTTCCAATGTCATCACGGCGACAAGAATCCAAGGAACGGTACAAGATTACAGATTTTCCCGAGAGGGAAGCAATTAAGATGCAGTTGACTGTCCCGTACGTGGTGAAAGAACTGTATTCCTTAATGCCGTTTGAAAGATATCTGCATCCTAATGGGCCTTTGAATCTAGCTACATATGTGCACTGGGCTATGCATAAGCCTGATCATATAACTAGATTCTTTTCTGGTGATGGGTCCCTCACAACGCCTCTGCACATGTATCTCGCTGACGCTGCAAACATCTGCGTGCTTGCCGAATCGTGTCCAGAAGGTGAAAAAGAGGCACATAACAGCATGATGGACAGTCGTTTTCCCGATTTTGACGAGGCAAAAATGAGAGGGCGCCCAGCAGCTTTGTGGCGTGTTTTCCATCCTGGTGCATACGAAGGCGTTAATACGAGTTATATACCTTGCTTAATATTATTAAGACCTAGATACCAATGAAGATCTGTATAAAAACAATACGGCAGAAACAAGATTAAAATTTAATCCGACCTGTAGTACATTGATAATCCACTTGAAACAATTAAAGGTGTTAAACACATAGAATCCAAATACTAAGCTTCCATTGTGTTCCGAATCAACTTGTATTTATCAGCAAAAAATGGAAAATATCATCCAAAAAATAAGCACATTAGAATCTAATGAAATACATGTATTAACTTCTGATTTTTTTGCAATCTAGCTCGACTTTGCAAAATAATAAAACAATATAGAAACATTCTTTGATTGATAACGCCAAAACTGTGATATATTCCAGTGGGATTTGATCTTAAATAGGTGCTGTAAAAAATATGTTCTGCTGTAAACAAAATGTTCTGAATTATAAATACTTTTGAGGATATCGTTTAAAAAACTGACTGACAGTTGATAATTTTGTAGGGCTTTACTTTTTTTATAGGTCCTCAACATAAGGATATCGTTAAAAAACTGACTGACAGTTGATAATTTTGTAGGGCTTTACTTTTTTTATAGGTCCTCAACATAAACACAACAATCAAGCTGGCGTGGGACTTCATCTCTGCGTTCAACTTGGGACATCAACATGCCTAACTTGAAGCGAATTAAGAATGTACCGAGCCGAGAGGATTACGTTGGGATGCCACGCACAGCTTTTTTTGGGCTTGTATCCGCTTTGAGGACACTTCGCGGCGGCTGTGATGACCATCTTGCATTGCAAAGTACAAGAGCTGAGTTGGCCCAAGCGAAGAGTGAAGTTTCCCATTGGATGTCAAGTCATCAGGGTTTAGAACAAAAATGTGACGCTCTAGGTTCAAAAATTGAACAGCTGAATAACGAGCTGGAATCTGAGAAAGAAGTCTCCTCGAAGTTGAGTCAAAGGCTTGAGCTCAAAGAAGCGAAAATCAATGAGATGAAGCAACGACAGAAGGAACAGGCAGAGACTGACACGGCAAAAATGGAAGAAGTCGCCTCAAAGTAGAGTCAAAGGCTTGAGCTCAAAGAAGCGGAAATCAATGAGGTGAAGCAACGACAGAAGGAACAGGTCGAGACTGACAAGGCGAAAATGGAGGCCATTTTAAAGGAAAACGCCGAGTAGAAATTTTAAATAGACCGCTTACAAAGGCAGGCTATGTTCAAAATTTCTAGTTCAGTTCTTATTTAATTTCTAGTTCAGGTTTTAATAAAACGTCAAGGGCTCGAAGTCGTCCGAGACACATAATCAGTGAAAAGTTTAAAGTAAGGACATTTCGTATCTTTTCACAGTCGTTAAAACGGTGTTATTCGATCTCAATACATCAGTATTATACTAATAGTGGGTAAAGAGAGAACTGTGATGAACTGTTTTTCTATTTCATTTTCACGCACTTTTAATTTTCTCAATCTGTTATAGGAAAATTGAAGGGGAAACTGAAGGTGCGGTGGATAGATGTTTTCCCTGCCACCGTTGCAAGACTAACTTTCCTTCACGACAGGAACTCCATGACCATAACGAAGAAATACACACCGTGACATGTGATGAGTGTGGGAAAAGCATGCTTGGCACTAGTCTCAAACACACAAGCAAAGGATGGACGAAGGTAAAATATAATATACTTCAGCTAACAAGGTTGAAAGGACTTTTCCCGTTTTGTCGGTCAAGCTTTATTGGAACTTGTATCTCCAATAAGATATTTTAAAATAAGACCTATATCCCTTTGGTATATAAAATACTATTTTATCGGTCAGTCAGTCTGTTTTTTTACCATATTGTCATTCCGTCAATTAATTATACATTACGTTTTTCCAGAGTATTCAGTGACACAACAACCAAGGAAATTGATCGAGGCAGCGTTTCAGTTTTGAAATAATACATCCGTCTTATCTTGTTTCAGTTATAGTTATCGTGGAAAGCATCAATTAGGATTTTCAAGCTTGCTCATTTCGAATCAATATTTTTAAGGATTTTTCCAATTATTTTTTGTTAAACAGCAGCCATGAATCTGGCACGTATTCCGTCGGGCCTGGAGAAGTACGTGTGCGTGGTCGGTGACTCCAACGTGCGGCAATAGAGCTCCATATTGAAATCCCAGAAAGGAGGAAGGGATGGGGATCATAAGTGCAGGTTGATGTTCCTTCTTCAATAGCCCAACCAAAAAAATGGAGCAGTCGAGTCGAAGGACCTCTGGTGCAACGCCTCAACAAGGAGCCAGAGGTAAGTATGTTTTACGTATACATATACATACATTAATACAACTCGCGTCAAAAGTCTCGCTCCGGATTACACGGGGGAATACGATGGTTTAAAATAATTGCAAAAAGTGCGAATGTGGCATTCCAACCCCGTCGAGATTCTCATGATTACATCTATGGTATGGGATTTCGCGACTCTATGCCCCCCCCCCATCAATACAGTCCTCGAAACCATTATGAATACTGTTTCTTTGTCTTGCTCTATACAATACATGTCTCTACACTCTAAACGAATGTCAATAGAAGTCTACTCAAGTCTAGGTTAAGGTGTTACAATATGGACTAGGTAAAAGCCAAAGCATAAAATATATGATATTTCCTAACGCTGTCACCCTTACAAATTTTGCCTCAAAAGTTAATTTCCAGTGCAGACGGTCAGGGTTTTTTAATAATGCCAGAAATTGTCTCGATGCTGAACCTTAGATAAAGATAGATTTTATTTGCTTTTTTAAAGATAGATTTTATTTGATTTTACAAAACCGTATTGCTAAAAGGCGTGACAAAACTGCATCATGCGGCACTACAAATGTTGCAGATGTTAAGCTGAACCGGCTCATCTCATCTCTCAGGAGTCGACAGAAAAGAAGGTCATTGCTAAAGAATCGGACTCAGTCTGGCTTATTGCGACAAACAACCAGTGTTAGGCCGAATATCGATCTATACCGGTAATGACAGACACAGTAAGAGAAGAGGAGAGAAACTTGCATATATATATATACGTTTATGAGAGTCGTTATGATCTAGATTTGCGTAATCTAAGTGTAGTTTATGAATATTGTTTAAAGAAAAAATATGTATGCACTATAAGACAGTGCAGTATTAGATGATTGAAACATTTTTTTGCAATGGTATATGTATTTTTTGTGATTACAAATGTTAAAAAGGCGTCGACTGTGTCTGTCAATGAATCCAAAAAGAAAACATTTTCGAAGAAAGACTTCATCTCAGAAAACGTACACGAGGAACCGTTTAATTTTAATGAAAAGAAAAATCTTCGAGTAAACGAACTTTCAGATGACTGAGCGAGAACGAAAAAGCAAGGAGGAGCTAAGAAAGTCAGTAACTAAAAAAGACCAAAGGTTAAACGAAAGGCACATGTACAAACAAAATGCTGCAAAAATATTAGACACAATTGAATCAAATAACCACAAGTAATCCCCATTATCTATCGCTACGCACACAAGCTCACAGTTCACTTGCCACGTTGAATCACATAACCATAAGACAACCAAATTATCTATCGCTTCGGAGAGTATTAAACATTTCACGTCTAACATTTCACTGTCAACATTAAATTTAACAACCATAACACATCCATATTATCGATCGCTCCGGATAAAAAATCACAGTTTACTGCTCATATTTGAATCAAATGACCATAATACATCCACATTATCTAACACTCTTGAGACGAATTAACAGGTCACTGCCCACAGTTCCCACGACGATAAATCAGGGTATTGTCAAGAATAATTATTTCACTGTTGAAACTGTCCGAATCTTCAGAACTAGTCAATAGATACTGGAAAATATTACAGGTTACGAGCGTCTCACCATTGGTTGCGGATTCATGGTTATGTATGACTAATTATTATAAACAGACAAAAACATCGTGTTACACTCGTTTATCGTTACATTTTGGTGGCAGGGAGGGAAACGAATATTCCGTTGGTAAGTAATTTTGTTTTATTTTAAACAATTTGTGGCATTTTCATGTTACAAAAAGGCCTCAGTTACTGAAGATGGCATAAGACAAGGTCTCGCCATTTAATCCTTTAGACTCGAAAGTTACGATCACTATTTAATCCCTCAGACCTTTGGTCTAGAGTTACACTCTTGAGCGCTTCTGGGGCTGAAAAATAGCCCGAAAGAAGTGAGAAACGAACTTTCGGCTGGGTTAAGTATAAGGAAACCCGTCACATGTTCAAGTTCCATAAATACAAGTTTATGAGCTACTAGTGCCGTGTTTGCTATGGGTACTTCTGGTCACCACACGACTTCGTAAGTCGCCGAGTTTTACCTTTTAACATAAGGATGAAATCATGCGGGGTATTATTCCCGCAAGTGACGAAATGTTAAATCTCGAGTCGAGTACTTTCATGGATACTCACATGGGGGCATATATGTGTATGCCAATTTGTAAAAATTGTTTATTCATGAATCCTAGTTTGTTTCAGGAACACCTGGGATGCTACGGCCGAGGACATCGGCCAGTACCAGGCACTAGCCTGGACATCGAGGACTGACCATTGACGTTCCGAAGATCCGAAAATATACTTTAAGACGCTAGAACAGTTATTATTGCTTATATTCATTGATATGTTAAAAGCGTTCGACATTACTCCCCTCGACGGATTGCTTTAATTCTATGTATGCATAATAATGTTATAATTGCGGATACGCCCAAGTATTGTGCTATAATTTCGGATACGCCCAAGTATTGTTCTTATAAGTTATTGTTGTACAGGCTCTATATGAAAATATAGGTCTTGGTGCGTCAGAGTTAAAGCTGTGTGTTGGGTTGATATCAGTAGAAGCGCTGCAAAGAGAAAATTTGAGTCAAATATAAGTATTATTCTGAATATACAAGTTAAATAGACGAGTTGTGACGTCTGAGACATAATATGACTGTTGAATTAATATACATGTACATGTGCTATGATATGCTTGTATTTGCAGTTTTATAAATGTCACGCTGGGTGCTCCATCCTTGAACATCAGCACATCCCACAGCACATCCCATACTATAAAAGTTGTTTCTTTGAAAGCCATCTCAATTTATACATTTTTATTGTAGTTCGCTGCCTGCCGTGTTGGAACTCGACAAAATTTCGTTTTTTTTTTTTGCGTTGAATTATTTTTAAGTTAATGTTTCTAGTTCCAACTCCGTAAAAATTTAATACTATTCCATATGTGCGTTACGGTCATTTAAAAGCTAGTGCAAAGTTAAGTGTAAGCAAAAGTAAAGTAATAAATCCAGGAAAGCATTCATTAGGACCTTTGGCAAAGCTTTAAAATATACATTTCTCATCATTTTATATCAAAATTATTAGTTAAAATATGGAAAGCGAATGTGCCATCTTTTTAATTGGTTTATGTTAATTCTCAGATAAACAAGCAGTCTCTCGGGTCGGGTTAAAGTTCAAAACGCAGTATGCGCAGTGTACGAGAGGGTTGGGAAAGGGCCGGATTGTTCGGATGGTCCAGCGACTTAGATTAATAGACGTGTCAATAGAAGTCCGAGCAAAGGAATGCGAGGTCTAGCGTAGCTGACTGTGGTACCCTCTTTCAACGTGCTATTCCATGTGGAATTTTGATCAAACTGAGCTTGACTTATATTATACCTTTTATCCGAGATGCCTTTGGCGGTTTCATCTGGATGTGTGCCCAGAGTCGCGCCAGAGGTCGGTCTCGACACAGTTCCAGACATTTTCGATGTATTTAATAGTTACTTTATTGTATTATGTATTACCTCTCAGTCAAATATCGAAGAACTATCGTTTTAACGTGCCATCGTGCATATTGTAATCTTCATTTGAACTCAAGCTCTAGTAGGATTTTTATGTATTAGGTCTCCTGACCAATTTATCATTGTATGATCTTATATCCGTCGAGCACCGACCGAAGACTCGGCATGTTGGATTTATTTATAGTATTGTCGTATTCTATGCTAACTCGTATATACGCGCCTTTGTCGCTCTTAAATTATCGTTAAATTTTGGGTTTTATGCTATTTTAGAAGTTCTGTTTCGTTCCAATACATTTTCTGCATTTACAGCATTTAAAGTCAATGCTCCTCTGGCGACCTTAAATTGTGTTAGTACTATCTAGTTATTATCGTTATAAACCGGCACAGCTCGCGCTTTAATGTATTCTTCTATAAGGCTTCTTAGGAACTCGTGTTCTAGTCCTAGAGCGCTATTATTTTACATAAATTTACCTATATGAATCATTTGCGTAGAACCGCATATGATATATTAAAGACATTTATGCCGAAATTCGATGTTTCGAATCCATTATTGATATATATTATTTTTGTAAATTTGGCAAACAAAGGTACATCATGTATTCTAATATAATGATAGTATATTGTAATTTACCACTTTAAGCTTGTAACTGCTTAACAAGGATACCAGGATACCAGCCGCACCCTAGCGACCCTGGAAAAGAACCAACCAAAAGAAAAAGGATCAACGAAGAATGTAAGTATACACAGTGCGCCTGACGAAAGTTTGGGATTTTTGGATATCACCCAAAACTGGCACATAAATATGTGGACTAGGGGGATCCTGTTGAAGATGTTACCCTTAACCTGTTTTCATGTCGGAATTCATAGGAAAATGAAATATTATACTTTGTTTTGCTTACAGTGGGAAGATGGAGCAGCAGCTAATCATGATGAAATTAGAAGTTTGTTCTTTTTATCTGAAGTCGCACTGCTGGTGCTTGATGCGAAATTCATCCAACCAGTATCCGGATGGTTGAAACAGGGACGTAAATATTTTGTCATGGACAACCTCATCATGGTCAAGTTTGACCGCTTCCCTTTTTGGCCGGATGTCGTAGTCCAGCGGTTTGATATATGCGGATTTTAGCTAAATTGAAAGGCAAGCTAAAAGGATATGTCAATAAGTTTGAAGATGACTTAACACAAAGCAAGTAAATACATATTTTTATTCCTAGATGAGAGTGACATACGGGGTGACATAATGTTTAAAACGGACGTCACCCAGGCCCTTTTGATGCTGATTTTAAACAAGTGCCCTCCCCATGTTTCAAAACGTGCTTCAAAAATGACATACCTCAAACATCAAGAAATATCCGTTGATAATGGTAATAAAGTATGTAATCCAAAACAAAAGAATCACAACTTCATTCCTTATTTCATTTTAACATAAAACAAGCCATCTTGATCACTTTAAAACAAATATTTAACACATTACTCAAACGTGTGTTTATGTATATGTTCCATTGTTCTTATGCATTTGCGTGCTACGTCACAGTATTTCTACGCAAAACATAGCGTCACAATGGGCTCGTATTTATGACGCTTACGTTTTTAATCAATCGAATTGTTTAATGTGCGACAATGTTGTTTATATGAAATTTGACATGCTAGAAGGTGGTTTCTTAATGTGTTGATGAATAAGTTTATTTTTATAACGAATATCACTTAATTTCAATTACAAATACTGACATAATAGAGAAACGATATTTATTTATTTTTCGTTTATGATAAGTAATCGTTTTATTAATACTGACCGTTTTAAACCAAATTACTGAACATTTTTATTTCTGGCCCTTTCGGGGATTTTATTTCAATTTCTCATTTCAATTAGTTTGACATTCAGATGCTATTATCTAGGAATAAAAACAATACTACGATTCGTGACGAGTGAAATCTGTCAATTCTCCTCGGGAAAGCAAAAAAATAGTTTCACTCGAGCTTCGCTCTCGTGAAACTATGTTTTTGCTTCCCTTCGGAGAATTGACAGATTTCACTCGCCACTCATGAGATATTGTCATTATATATAGTAAATCAAATATATAACACATTTTCTTAAATCTTCAATTTCGCAGCGATTCTAAAAATTATGATTGTACCTGAACGCACCATAAAGCCCGCCAAGTCAATTTTTTAATTTTACATTTAGCCATAACCCTTAAGGCCTTTTCTATTTTCAAAAGAAACAATGCAGAATAAAGCAGCAACATAACTCAAACTTAGAATCTGGGAGGAACTGTCATCCAACAGTAAATGCTTCTGGGGCAAGCGACAAAAAAATCACAACAGGCCCTAAAACGGGATAATGGATTTTAAAAGACTGGAGCACAGGTGGTTAAAAGCATTAGCTTCTCATGGCATTAAAAAATATGGTCACAAAAAAAGGTAGACGTAATGCTTAGTTTATTGCGGGGAAAAGGCATGCACAGATCTAAATAAGAGCAAACGCGGCGATTTCCTATTGCCCGACCCCTTTTCCCTTTACTAGCCCCCACCCCTAGGTGATTATACATTATATATAAACGGCCCCCAGGTGAGATTTGTTTACGGACCAGTGCTTGAAATGTGTCCAAAAGCTACTTTTCCATAAGGGCTTGTTCACACTAGAAGCGACACGCGACAATATACTTATATGTTCTTTATAAAACGGGCGATTCTCTGTCGCTAGTTTTATAAAGAACATATAAGTAAATTATCGCGTATCGCTTCTAGTGTGAACAGGCCCTAAGACTTCAGGGTGTGTTTCTACGGCGGTTCTGCAACAAAAGCCAAACACTTTTTGTGTTGCCACGGCGGTTTCTCACAAACCTTTTTTGTGATCGTACCAGCATTTTTGCATTTAAAATTCAATTAAATTTACGTTCTGTCACAAAATGTAAAAGTTCAATTCACATACGATTAATCAGGACATGGAAAGTCTGGTTAAGACTTGTCAAAATGTCAAACATCAAATCAAACTGTTGCCTTTTACGACCTACAAAGTTGGAAAGTCAACAGAAATCTCACAGGATATTTCAAAACTCAGGGAGCGTTTTGTCGAAAAACGTAAATTCATTTCTTTAAATGTCAAACATCTATGATTCGGGTGAGAAACCGCCGTGGAACCACTTTTTTCATAGAACACAGCTAGCTTTTCCGGAAGTTGTGAAAAATCTTATAAAGAAAATAGTGAAATAAACGAGAAAAACCCACTGGCCTTTTCCGCCGTGGAAACACACCCTTAGTCAAGACCTAGATGTAAAATGCTGAAGTTCTCTGTAAGTTTGCGCATTTGGTTATATAATCATCATTATCGTATTGTAAATTACAATATAATGTATTTATGGGAAAGTTAAATGGAAAAAGGGCCTACTTCCCTTCTTCCCAACACCCTATCTCTTCCTACTCAACCGCCTATATCCTCAAAGAGCAAGTAATTAATCAACTGACATGATACCTTTACATTTGAAGTTACATAACGAA